>JAMWET010000640.1:267500-295000 GCA_024036415.1 Prochilodus magdalenae | reverse complement strand
TCTCTCATTCTCTCTATCATTCCCCACTCTCTCACCCCCCCCTCTCTCTCTCTCTCTCTGTCTTTCTCTTTCTCTCTTATTCTTCCCGTCTCTCTCTCATTCCCGCTTTCTCTTGTTCCTCTCTCCCTCTATCTCTCTCTTTCTCTCTCTCTCTGTCTCGTCCTCTCTTTCCCCTTCTCTCTGTGACTCATTTTTCATCCTTCTTGTCTTTATCTCATTTTCTCCCTTTCTTTCTTTCCCTCTGCTTGTACGAGTGCCTTTCACTCTCACTCTCTTCTTCATTCTCTCTCTCTCTCATCCTTCTCTTCTCTGTCGCTCGTTTTTTCTCTCTCTCTCTCTTTCTCCATTTTCTCTCTCCATCTCTCCACCCCCCCTCCTTCTATCCCCCTTTACCCCCCACCCTCCGCCCCCGTGGCTCTGCTGCAGTCCACAGCTCGACAGAGCTTTTTTTTAACCTGAAGAAGAAACAGAAAAAGAGAGCAGACCCCCGAACACTCCCACCTGTTCCATAGCTCACGTGTGGCCACACGGAGCCGAGCGCGCGGCCTCTCTGTCTTTCTCTGTTCCTCCAGCCGCTCGTTTTCCCGTCTATCATTTTTCTATTGTTTCTGTATTTTTGATGGTTATTGATCGTGACTGCTGATCGATCTCCGGGACCTCCTGAAGGCTGTGCATGCCCTGCCTGCCTCTCTCCTGTGCTTGCCGTGTCCGTGCTGAGACACGCGGGGTTGGAAAGGATGCTTTTTATCGTTATTGTTTTGTGATTTATAGATTTATCATTTCGGCTCAGAATGTAGAGCAACAGTGCGCGAGACAGTCAGGGACAGGTGGCACCGCAGTGCACCAGTGCTTCTCTCTCTCTCCCTCTCTCTCTCTCTCTCTCTCTCTCTCTCTGTCTGTCTCCGATGAAATGTTTAGTGGTAAATGCTTACCAGGTAGAGAGAGGGAGAGGGAGAGAGGGAGAGAGGGCTTTGCTGCAGTGTGTGGTTAGGTGTGTGGACGGGAACACGGTTTTGTCCTTTCTGGCACAAAGAGAAAAAAATACATCTCTCTCATGATGTAGGACATGCCGTGAGCCGGGCTTCACTTCTCCGTGCAGAGGAAAAGAGAGAGAGAGAGAGAGAGAGAGAGAGAGAGAGAGGGAGAGAGAGAGGGAGAGAGAGAGAGAGAGAGAGAGAGAGAGAGAGAGGGAGAGAGAGAGAGAGAGGGAGAGAGAGAGAGAGAGAGAGAGAGAGAGGGGGGAGAGAGAGAGAGAGAGAGAGAGAGAGAGAGAGAGAGAGAGAGAGAGAGAGAGAGAGGGAGAGAGAGAGTGAGAGAGAGAGAGAGAGAGAGAGAAAGAAATAGAGGGAGGAGAGAGTAGGGACAGGGAGGGGATGATAGAAAGGGAAAAGAGAGAAGAGCACATCAACAGACAAAAAGGGGGAATGGGCAGTGCGAGAGAGAGCAAGAGAAAAAGAGCAGGGAGAGAGAGAGAGAGAGAGAGAGAGAGAGAGAGAGAGAGAGAGAGAGAAAGAAATAGAGGGAGGAGAGAGTAGGGACAGGGAGGGGAGCGATGAAGGGGAGAGAGAGAAGCAGAGCAACAGACAGAGAGAGGGAGTGAGGAGAGAGAGCAAGGGAAAGGAGCAGGGAGAGAGAGAGGAGGGAGAGAGAAAGAGAGAGAGAAAGACGGAGAGGGAGAAATGAGAGGGATGTAGGGACAGAGAGGGGAATGATAAAGGGGAAAGAGAGAAGCAGAGCAACAGACAGAGAGAGGGAGTGAGGACAGAGAGCAGGGGAAGGGAGCAGGGAGCGAGAGAGGAGGGAGAGAGAAAGAGAGAAAGACGGAGAAAGAGAAAGACGAAGAGGGAGCAACAAGAGAGGGATGTAGGGACAGAGAGGGGAATGATAAAGGGGAAAGAGAGAGGCAGAGCAACAGAGAGGGAGTGAGGAGAGAGAGCAAGGGAAAGGAGCAGGGAGAGAGAGGAGGGAGAGAAAGGAGAGAGAGAGAAAGGGGGAGGTAAGAAATAGAGAAAAAGACAAAAAGATAGGAAAGATAAAAGGTATTAGAGAGCGAAATAGACAGACAAGAGAAAGAGGAAGAGGGAGAGAAAGAGAGCAAACAACAAAGAGTCGGAATAGGGTAGAACGAGACAGAGAGTTAAGGAAAGAGAGGAACTGAGAAAGAAAGAGAAAGAAAGACAGCAGAGAGGATAGAAAGACAACAGAAAATCGAAAGAGAGAGAGAGAGTAATGACGGAGAGTGAGGAGAGAGAAGAAAACAGAGAGGGTGAAAAAAGAGTAAAGAAAAGACTAAAGGACAGAGGAAGACATGAAGAAGAAAGAGATACAGTAGAAGAGAGAAACAGTGAGAGACAAAGAGAGAGAAACAGGGAGAGACAGAGAAACAGAGAGAGACGGAGACAGAGAGAGATAGAGAAACAGAGAGAGACAGAGACAGAGAGAGATAGAGAAACAGAGAGACAGAGACAGAGAGAGATAGAGAAACAGAGAAAAAGGGAAACAGGGAAAGACGGAGAGAAAAGAAGAAAGATCAATGGGGATGAAAGAGAAAGAGACAGGGGAAAGAGATTAATGGGGAACAGAAAGGAAGTGAAGAAAGACAGAATGAGAGCACGGAGAAGAGAGAATGGAAATACAGGAAGAAGGGAGAGAGAGAGACAGAGAGGGAGACAGGGAGAGACGGAGACAGAGAAACGGAGAGAGAGAGGGAATGAAGAAAGACAGAATGAGAGCAGGGAGAAGAGAGAATAGAAATACAGGAAGAAGGGAGAGAGAGAGAAAGAGAGGGAGACAGGGAGAGACGGAGACAGAGAAACGGGGAGAGAGAGGGAGAGAAGAAAGACAGAATGAGAGCAGGGAGAAGAGAGAATAGAAATACAGGAAGAAGGGAGAGAGAGAGAAAGAGAGGGAGACAGGGAGAGACGGAGACAGAGAAACGGAGAGAGAGAGAAGAAAGACAGAATGAGAGTGGGGAGAAGAGAGAATAGAAAGAGAAAGGAGATGACAGACAGGAAGAGGAAGAGAGAGACAGAGAGGGAGACAGGGAGAGACCAGGGCACAGATGGGAAACTGAGAAACTGAGTGAGAGACATAGAGGAAAGAGATAAAGGAAGGATAGAGCACGAGAGAAAAAGAGCAGAAGACAGATGGAAAGAAGGAAAGAGATAAAGGAGAAAAGGGGGGAAGAGCCACAGAGGGCAAGGAGACAAAGAAAGAGCTGGGAAGAGAGGGAGCATGGAAAGAGGTAAAGGGGGAGAAAGAGGAGGAAATGAGAGCAGGAAGGACAGCATGAGTGAAAAAAGAGAGGGAAAGAGAGTGAGACAGAGTGGTGAAGACCTAATGGGGTTGTGAGAAAAAGAAAGGAAGAAATGGAGGAGAAAGAGAGAAAGATAGAGAGGGAGAATGGGAAAAGGAAAAGAGTGGAAGAAGAAGAGATGGAGGAAGAGAGGAAAAGACAAAGACGAGAGGAGAGGGAGCTGAAAGAAAGATAGAGTGAGAGGGGAGGAGATAGATGGAGGGGAAATGAGAAGAAGACAGAGAGAGAGAAGGAGAAGAGAGGGAGCTGTATGAAGGAGAGTGAGGACGAACAGACAGAAACCGAGAGGAGGAGAAAGAGAGAAAGAAGATAGGAGAGAAAAACAGAGGGACAGAAGGAGAGGCAACCCCCCCACCCCCTCCACACCTCCACCTCCACCACCACCCCCAGTCCCACCCAGAAGCCTGAACACATTGCCAGTCAGTCACTTGCTTTATGAAGAGCTGCTGCTGCTGGAGAATGTCTGTGTTAAAACCGCTGTTGTTTCTCCTTCTCCCCGTAAGATGCGCCCTCGAACCCTCCACAGGTGTCCCGTAAGGGCGTCAGGCTAGGTCAGTACCTCAGCCTACATAAGTGTGCTTTCGTCTCCAACTCCACCCACTCCATCTCGAGCTCATGTCGACCTTTTTCTTTGCAGGGGAGGGGGAGGGGGTGTAGCTCTTGTCCCGGCGGCAGCCGCCGCCGCCTTTGTCTGGGCCGGTCTCTGTAGTATGCGGTCGACTGTTTTTAATTTGTTGTTGTTTTTGTTTTCCTGCTCCCGTCCTCGTTTGTCTTTCAGTTTCCTGGTCCTTGTTTGTCTCTTCTGTCTGGTCGCTTTCAGCCCCCACTCCTGTAGGACCTTCCTACATCTTTTCTGTCTGCTTCTCCTTTTTCACCTCCCCCAAACCCCACCCTCATCCCGGCCCCGCCCCTACCCGATTCTCGTATGTTCTGTCCCTCCAGTGAGTGCTGTAATGTGGACTACTTTCGCCGCCAGGGTGCGATGGGGGCTCGTGTGTTGCCGTGTGTCATGTTTTGCCTGTCAGTCGTGGTGACTTTAGTGGTAGAGGTGATCACCATTTCATGACCATACTGAGCATCATCTGTCCACATGCTGTATCCGAATGTGAGTGTGTTGTTGATGCAATGGGCCGATATGGAACATCTCCGAGCTTCAAGGCGTCATGCTCAGTCTATGCTGCACAGGCATACTGTAACATATGTCTATGAAGCTCAGAGAAGGAGTTGAGAAGATGTGACAAACGGACCCAGGCTCTGCAAACCCCCAACCCCGCCCCCCCCCTGCCGACACACACGTGGGTTCCCGCAAACCAGAACCTCCATGCTCCTCAGTTTTAAGATAGGCGCCTGCTTCCACACTTATTTATGGACTTGAGCTCTCCATATGTGATTTAGTATTGGCTCTCCTGATGGGCTCAATTGAGGAGATTGATGGCCCTTCCAACCTGTCTGAGATGTCTTGGTCTGGATGGATGGAGTTCATGATGAATGGGCTGAGCCGAGTTGGATCTGTTTCACCGTAGCTCCTTCCAAGGCTGTGGAATGTCTCCGCATGCCAAGTCACTCTCATGGTACCCCTCATGTAACGCCCTTCCCACAACACCACCTCCCCAGCTTGACAACTGACCTCTCCATGCTCCACTCACGAATACATTCATGCGTAGCAACCATAGCAAGGTTGGACAAGCTTCCACTATCAAGTCCTGCAACTCAGGGTTGGGTCATATGAGTGTTTGCTTGGAGTTGCAGGAGTTCCCCACCTTCCTTAAAGACTGGACCCAACTGTGGCCCACACAGCACTATTGGGAAGGAAGATATAGATGACCAGGAACAATAAGCGATGATCAATTTAGACTGATATGATCAATATTTATTGAGCTACACATACAGAAGTTGTGGCGTTGGGCCGCCATATTTGCTAATGCAACATACCAGACGTCTCGGTATGGAGCTGTAGAGGTCCCTAATGGTGTCCTGTGATAATCAAACCCATGCAGCTTGAATATCCTCACACAGTTCCTGCAGATGGTGCGGTAGGGGTGGAGGTGGAGGGACACCAGGCCTTCTGGACATGTGACGTGTGGCAACTGTTTATCTTAGCGCTCACCATGATGCCTCTACACATGGATTCGTTGGGCGTCTCCACCAAGACTAAAGCAGGACTCGTCACTGAAGATGACCCGCTCCCATTCTGAGTCACTCCATGACAGTCTGGCACGACACCATAGCAGTCTTTGGTGACGTGATGTTAGGGACAGTTGTTGTAACGGTCCATGTGGATGGTTGGTGTAGCTCAGTGGATAACACCAATACCTGCCAAGTAGCCACCACCACACGTGGGAGACTGGGGTTCGAATCCCGGGCTGAGTGACTAAGCTGTGCTACACCAATAAGAGTCCTTGGGCAAGACTCCTAACACTACATTGGCCTACCTGTAATATGATTAACCCTGTAAGTCGCTCTGGATAAGAGCGTCAGCTAAATGCTGTAAATGTAGTCCTGCATGGTGCAGCCGTCTGCCAATGGTGCTGGCACTAACAGGATGACTCATGGAGGGCAACACTGCTTGCTGATTGTCTGCAGTGGTGGCTGTTGGGTCAGCGGGTACAGCAGTAAGACTGGACCTTGCTTACGTCACATGGACAGCCAAGTGTGTAACTTGAATCAGTCACGTTGTCAAACCTACCCACCAAGTTTCATTCCAGCCGGTTAATTCCTTTTGGGACTATTTGTGCATCTATTCTTTTGATGTATATATGTACTATAATAATATTATCATATTATTAGTATTATAACATACATAAAAACATACAGCATATGGTGAATGCTACATGAGACCGCATAATTCAGAATTTAGTTGAAAACTAAACAGTAGCAGCAGTGTTCTCTGAAACGGCTACGTAAGTCATCCTATGCTTGCTACTGGCTACATTCATTGCATTGTTGATGTTGCTTTTAGGCAACAAATATTTATCAGCATTTTCTCATGACATAAAAATAATTTATAACAGATTGAATATTACAAAAATGAACTGCACACTCTAACAAATGTATATCACACTCATGGATGGACGAAGCAAGACAAATACATGCCTTTATAAGGGAAACTGTATAGTGTGAGGTATCTAATTTTCGGCAGCACTTCCTATGAATCCTGTAAAGTTTCATAAATACATTAATAAGGCCTTAAATAGCATGCATTGCCTCATAATACTAGGCATAAGCGTAGCTCCTAAGCAGCTATAATTACATGCATGACATTTAATAAATCAAGAGTATGTGAGTCAGGTGCCATAGTGCGTTATAACAACTGTTCAGTTACCAGCTAGCTAAAATAGATCCACACCTCATATAAAAGTTATTGGGTTATAAACATGCTCAAGAGTGACGGTCTGGGCTTCATCAAATTCATATTTACAGTGTTCTAATGAGTGGATATTATAATGCATTATAAAGCCTAACGGTATAAAACGATATGCCTGTAATTATAATTACCTAAGAGCCACTAGACATGTTTATGCCAGGTGTTATGCATGCTATATGATATCTTATAAATGCATTTATAAAGTATAGTGAGTAGAGGATTCAGTGTTACCCTATTTTCTTTGTAATTAAACTTTTCCTAATCAGAAAATATCCACCATGTCATTATAAACTGAAGAAAAAGGGTTTGTTGCCCTGAGGCAACACCATTCCAAAATGAAGGGTGAGGGTTAATAGGAAGATTCAAGCCTTAAATAACAATACTAGTACAGTCACAATAATGATGCAGCATTTAAGCTAGTAACTCCCATCTTCCCAGCGCCCCCTCCACAGCTTATTGCTGCATTGTGCTTTGGCCTATAGTACGGTACTGGTCGAACCTCGTCTGGTATAATACCAAGCTGTGGTTATAACTACGTAAGAGTAACTATACACGCTTATACCAGGTATTATGCATGCTACATGATGTCGTATGAATGCATTTCTAAGGCATAAAGTAAGGACATGAGTCAGTGTTGCCATTGCCATTGTGAAATGTAGAAAATGTATTTGTTGCCCTCAGGCAACATCGCTCAATAGAGGGTTATTACAAGATACAAGCCTTAAATAACAATATTAGTACAGCAGCGATAACAACGCGGCAGTTAGGCACCTTCCCAGCACCCCCTCCACCACTCACTGCTCCACTGTGCTGTGGCCTATAGTACGGTACCAGTCCCTGGACCCATGCTTGGTAACCTTGTCTGGTATAATACCAAGCTGGACTATGCTTGTGTAGATAACTTGTAGGCAACAGGAATTTATGTTCAGTAATGCTTGTCTAACCTTGCAACAGTTGCTATGAGAGCAAGCATTTGTGGGTGGAGCATGGATTCGTCAGTCGTACCAACTTGCCATCAGCATCCTTAGCAAATGAGGCACGTGAGGTGAATAAGACCAAATCAAATACCTAACAGAAACCTGGCACAAGCAGACGAATTGTAGAGAGAGCCGGCCCCCTGATTCCAAACTCTCCTCAAACATGCTTCTCTTTACAAGAGTCTTAAGAATCTATGCAATGCATGTAGGGGTGTAGTCTGACGTAACATGTGGGGTCCGGGTGGGGTTGCATCTCTTTTTTTTATCCCTCCAGAGCCGCAGCTGAAAGGCATCGTGACCCGGCTGTTCAGCCAGCAGGGGTTCTACCTGCAGATGCATCCGGATGGGACCATCGATGGCAGCAAGGACGAGAACAGCGACTACAGTGAGTGTTCCTTCACTTGGACTGGAGGTTGTCATAGCTCAGTTGTGTGCAACTGGACAATCTTATTACCATCTATGCTAGCTAGAACATCCACATGTTTCTCTGGGTTATTGGTCCTGGGGTACTCTTGGCCTGGCATCTTGTGTCCTCAACCACACCTGATCATCAGCTAACTGCCAAGCCTTACCTGAGTTCAATCAGGTATACCTAAGTCACTGCTCCAAACGCCCAATCATGCTAGTGGGGTTCAGTTCCCTGCTCAAGTGAGCATGCCAACCTGCTCAGATTTCTTTGGGCAAGACTCCTAATGCTACATTCACATCCTTGACCACTGTACTTTGGAAGTACAGTGGTCTTTTTTTTTGTACTTTGTGATTGGAAGATGGCAGACATGTGACACTGATGTCACCGGGTGGTGGGTTATGGGAGATGGAGTTCAGGAGACCGGAGGTGGAAGGAGAACCTGAAAGCTTGACAGCAGGCAAGTTAGCTAGCTTATTAACTCCACCAAGATACTCTGGTCCGGTTGTGTTTATGTCTGTTTGAATGGTGTAGGATTGTGGGTAACACTGGTGACCTCCACACAGTAGAGCAGGGTTCTGTTCCCTGGGCAGGTACCCCAAACACCAAGTCCATGGCCTAGACTAAACTGGATATACATTGTGCAAGGCAATATAAACAGTGAATTTGTGGAGTGACGGCCTCAAAACGAACATTATCATGAATATACATGGAATATAATATCACCCTGGAGTCAGCCGTGAGTTCGCTCAAGCAGCGCTCGCTTTGGATTGACCTGATTGCACGTTTCCACCAAGTAACAGACCTGAATGCAGGTAAACTCTTTCAGTGTTTCCAACACAAATTTGACCCTGCAGTGCGGAGTGGAGAGTCGAGCGCTGTTGTAGAATCTCCGAAGGGAAAAGAGCGAGAGCCCTCTCAACGTGATTGTCAGCCGTGCTGTGTTCTGTGTTTTTTGCTGAGGATCTTTCCATGAGTCATCCTCCCTCAGAGGAATCTCGTGTCTAACCTAGCCGCTGGTCTCAGGGTTTTCAGAAGGTGGGATACTCGCACAAGATGGCTGAGCAGAGTCTTTGAAGTATAGGGTCCCAAGAATAGAGGAGGAGAATAAGGGCCTTTTGGGACTTCTGGGTTTCAGAGAGAAAGGACTGTCTACTCATTAGAAGTGGTTCCTTTAAAGCGGAACAGACCGTTCATCACAGTTTCACACTGAGAGCATACAAATTCCCTGAGGAACGTGCAGAGGGCAGAACCTTCGCACCAAGAACATTCACACCATTGAGGATTCATCACTGTCCCCAGTGCTGTTTCATGGCAGGCAAACAGGTCCACCACGGGACCCGGTTTGTGACAAATGAACTGTTCTCTTTCAGAGTCATGTAGGTGATTCTAGCCAGCCGAACACTCTATAAGGACACCTTCCTTGAACCCTGTGACATAACACTGATGGAACCATCATGTGGCAGATGGCATGTGCTAGCATGATGGACTATGGTCAATAAATATCATGGTTTCATATCACTGTTAATGGAATTTGTCAAGAGATTGTACACAAGCTAAGTTTCTGAGTGTACTTATATACAGGGGTTGGACAATGAAACTGAAACACCTGTCATTTTAGTGTGGGAGGTCTCATGGCTAAATAGGACCAGCCTGGTGGCCAATCTTCATTAACTGCACATTGCACCAGTAAGAGCAGAGTGTGAAGGTTCAGTTAGCAGGTAAGAGCACAGTTCTGCTCAAAATACTGCAATGCACACAGCATTATGGGTGACATACCAGAGTTCAAAAGAGGACAAACTGTTGGTGCACGTCTTGCTGGCGCATCTGTGACCAAGACAGCAAGTCTTTGTGATGTATCAAGAGCCACGGTATCCAGGGTAATGTCAGCATACCACCAAGAAGGACCAACCTCCACCAGCATCACGTAGTGACCTGGCCACTATCCTGCAAGAAGAATGGCTTAAAATCCCTCTGACCACTGTGCAGGACGCAGTATATGTCATTCCCAAGACCAACTGACGCTGTATTGGCCGCAAAAGGAGGCCCTACACCATACTAATAAATGACTGTGGTCTAAAACCAGGTGTTTCAGTTTCATTGTCCAACCCCTGTACATGTATATTTATGATAAAATGCTAATACATACAGTGCAGTATAAAAATCTACATAAACTGTCAAAGGAATAGTTGCACCTGGAAGGACGTGTGGGACTAGCAATGCTATCTGGGAGTTATGGAAAAGGTTGCCAGGAATACCAGTAATATGAGGACCATTGCCATTATTTGTCATGACAGATGCCATTATGTTTAATATCATGACGGCATTATGTTTAATGTCATGACATCAAACATGATGGCATCTGTCAAGGCAATTACTGGTTCCACATTGCTGAATAAAACATGTCATGACATCACACGAGAGCATATGGCATCTGGCACAACATGTTTATGGCATGGTTATGTCAGTGGCAGGGTTGCCAGAAATTGTGTATACTAAAAGCTGAAAATGCCACAGATAATCAGTAATAACATGACACTGCACCGGCGCAAAATGCATGGTGTTCTGGAGTTTCTGAGACCCCCTAAGTAACCTCTTGGACCAACTTTACTGGTGAAAAACAGATGCTCAAATACAGTCAGGCCATTGTGTAGCTGGAGAGCTTCTGCCTTTGGTAGTCTTAACTAGGCAGGGATGCAGCATCGGCCATCCCCAGGGTGAAGCTGTAGCAAACTGGTTCACCCGTCTGGGTTCTTCATTGATTAGCAACTGTAACTACACCCAGTATACCTCTGAGAAAACTTCTGTAGCATGCTGGTACATTAGAACACTCATCCAGCTTCCCAAGAAACTGGTGGAAGATTCAAACTGAAGACCAAAGAGGAGATGAGGAAGAACTGAGTTAGTTTGTGGAACACTAGAAAAGAGTATTATTCATCAAGCAGTGATGCCCTCATACTGTTAGGGCAGCACCATTGGCAGACAGCTGCACCATGCAGGACTACATGCACACAGGCCGTTTTTGACGACTGCCCTTAACACCACGTCACCGTCACCAAAGACTGCAGTGGTGTCGTACCACACTGTCATGGAGTGACCCAGAATGACTCGTCATCTTCAGTGATGCTTTAGTCTTGGTGGAGACGACCAACGAATCCGTGTGTGGCGGCACCGTGGTCAGCACCAAGATGAACGGTTGTTGTTACATGTCACACGTCCAGAAGGCCTGGTGTCACGCCACCTCCACCCCTACTGCACCATCTGCAGGAACTCTGTGAGCTATTCAAACTGCATGGGATGGATTATCACAGGACACCATTAGGAACCTCTACAGCTCACATGCTAATACATCTGGCATGTTGGGTTAGCAAATATGGTGGCCTGACGCCATACTGAGAGACAGACTTCTGTATGTGTAGCTCAATAAATATTGGTCATATCAGTCTACATTCATCATCAGTTATTGATCCTGGTAACCTTCCGTCCCAATAGCCCTGCAACCTCACACTTTCTTCTGGGTGCAGCTGTTCTTTTGATGATGAGTGTAAGATAGACTTGTTAGTATTGCTCCAAACCAATATACATACATCTCATAACGGCAGATCTGATGACGTCTATGCCAATAATATCTAAGTGAAATCTTACCTGCGCTATCATTAAAACCCCGGAGCAGAGCATGGTGGAAGGTGGAAGGCACTGGGTAAAACCAGGGAAAGGAACTATTAGGTCATCTCGAAAGACACCTCTGGCAGAAGATCTAAGATCTGATCATCAGAAGATTTCACTTCTTAGGAAATGTTATCTGATCTCTGATCAGAGCGAAGAATCGCGGGCCCGAACTGTGGTGCTGAGTCAAGCGGAGATCCGAGAAGATCTTGCTGCCAGGAGATGGCGGGATGGTGGAATATCCTCAGGCTACTCTTTGGTTCACCTGAGCCGTGATGCTAACATTTCACCCGTCAGTCCGTTCAGAGAGGGTGAATAATTCAGCGAACGAAAACTAAAAAACAACAGTGCTACAAACAGTTCCCTCTACCAGCGGCTTCAGCTCGGCTGCAGAACAGAACGGCTGTAGAACAGGAGCGAGTTTAGCCCTGCTGCTAACAAAATGATGTCATAACCATGTTGAAAGCTGCAATGGGATGTGTTAACAGATGGTTAGCACGTGACATCAAGCAGTATGCCATCTGTCAGGGCAATAACTGGTTATATTACTTAACAAAATATGTGATAATAACTCATGATTGCATATGGCATCTGTGTCAGAAACAAAGGACTAGCAATGAGTTGAAACACACAACAGTACGTCCAGCAACAGGGAATAGACTAGGAAGGCATAGGTCTAAAAACAAGCACAGGTCAAAACCAGGAAGAGCGAGGCAAACAAGTTAAGAGGGCGAGACACGAGAGAGAGTAGAGGGTTAGGGTTAGGGTTTCTGGTCTCTCTACAATCCGAGATAGAGAAACCAGAGAGTAGTAGAAGGAACCGAGAGGGATAATACAAAAGGGGTAGTCGAATAAGAACGCAAAGTCTAAAGCCAGAAGATACACAGTGAATAGAACGCTCAGAATTGCTAACAGGGGTTTGGCAAAACTTCGCAATGACCCCATGAATGAGTGGAACTAATTGGGTAGTTGCGTAAAGCGACGTTTCCGGTTTCCGGTTCTAAGTTTGGTAAGCACAAGCACTTCCGCTTTCCACCGGTCAGCGCCCAAAACGGCATTTTACACGCGATGTCTTCAAGACTTGCCAAAAGTAACCATCAGTGATGTTCAGCACATCATTCAGGCTTCGTGGACAGCACCCAGGAGTAAGCGTGAGAAGGGCTTCAAGATGTACGTCTCCAGTTACATCGATAACTGTACATTGCTGAGACTGACACACAAAAAAACATGGACCACCCTTGTGTAAAAACGAATGTCTTCGTCTGATCCTGCAAGCCGTTGCAGCCCAAAACAGGACTGCAGAGGTGAAGCTTCAAGCTGGTGTTGTAGCTCTTGTCTTTTTCTCTTCAGTGCTTCGTTCTCGTTTGCCAAAGCATCTGCCATTGCTGAGGTCGTCAGAGAAACGCTGTGATCATGAACAGGCGCTATCTGCACTTCCATCTCTTGGTCGGTGTCAGACGCTGCCAACACTGGGGAAGGGCATCTCAGCCGACGTTGCCAAACATTAAGCCTTGGTGCGGGCATGCTGTAATCGTTCCAGGCAAAAAGACAGGGCACCGCTCCTTTGTTGAGTTTTCTCTTTCCCACGGCCGTCACAACAAAGTCGCCTGTGTTGAAATGCCTACTACAGACGTGAGGACTTTGAAGGGGGCTGAAGTTGTCCCTACGAATCTGTGTACGCCACCAAGCCCGCACCTCAGGATCCACTGGAAAGCTAATCTCAGAGTTGTACCTTGAAGAATTAGCACACAGAGGCGCACAGCAATGTAGAGACGTCCTCTTCTCTTGACGTTGACACGTCAGTCGTTTCTCCTTCATCTTAAAAACACTCATGATTGCTATTGCTTTCCACAGATTCGCTCAATTCTCCTCACAACTACTACAACCTCTTGGACCTCCTGAATGTCTTAACCCCCATGTAAACTTGCTAGGAAGGTGGTGCTGCTCACTGGATGAAGATGGTTGTTCAAATACACATTCAGGTTATTGTGTAGGTGGAGAGCTTCTGGGTTTGGTTGTCTTAACCACCCGGAGATACAGCACTGGTCATCCTCAGGGTGGCGCTGTAGCAAATTAGGTTGGGTTGTTCATAGCTTAGCAGTTTACTGATGGCCAACACCCCTCTATACCGGTAGTCTACCGTAGCATAGTGGTACATAAGAAAACTCTCCCAGCTTCCCGAGGACTTGAGATGAATAAGAGGCTTCAGTTTGGCGGAGGCGGGGAGAGCGTGAGCAAAATGAAGAGCGCCTTTAGCATTTAGGCCGCTGTTGATCCCGGAGACAGATTATCGGCACGATAGATTGCTTTCACCTTGAAATGACTGGCCTGTTGAACCCTGCCGACTATGTTGATGAGAAAAGCAATGCATTTTCAACTGGCCTTTCTATCCCATCTGCAGTCAGCAGATCAGCCAGAGCAATGCTTTCTGCATACCATATACGCCCTTCTTGACGCCTCCGGATTTGCATGGCTGATACTGCAGATGAAAATAAGATCCCGGAAAAAACAAATCATCGGCTACATTAGCCTGGAACACCAAACGCTAGGCCAGGTTGCCTGGGGACGTGGGCTTTCACTCGTCTCCCCACCGAAGAGGCATTCGTATTCCGGGCAGGTGCACAGACTGGGTTATTTGCATTGCTTATTAGCATGAGGTGAGCCCTTCGGACTGTCTGTTCCTGAAAGCGGATGTGCTGCGGCGAATAGAGCGAAACCAAGGGAATTAGCCAATTAGCGCCGCGCCGACATGAAAAGTTTCAATTTTAAAAATGATATCAGCTCCTTCATTATCCGGACTTTGCGCTGACTTCTTAGTGAGTGAGTCGCCAGACTGTTTGGGCCATAAATCCTCTTGCAGTAGCCACGCTGGGCTTATTAGCATCGCTAGGGCTACTTTCACTTTATTAGCAGCACCTCTTTCCTTCCGCTCAGTGGCCATTTTATGAGCTCTACCTAATTTGTAGGACCATTACGTACAGGGGCCGGGGAAAAAGTAAAAATGATTACAGGCTACAGAGAAAATGGGACTCCTACCAACCACCCCCAAACACTGGGCCCTATCAGGTAAACAGCACTCAGTGGTTTGTTATTGGAGGGAGAGGAGAACAGTCAAGCTCCACTCGGGCATCATCAGTGCGTGGTATATGAGGATGGTCACTAGGGTTGCCACCTTTCAGAAATGAAAATAAAGGACAGGGGGCGTGGATGCGATCTTATTCCGGGGGGTGGGTCGGGGTGAGAGAGGTTGTGATCATTCATGTGTGTGTGACAGACGTGTATATCAATCATTTACGGAAATAAGAAACAAATTTACAGACATTTACGGAAATACAGAACAAATTTACGGTCATTTACGGAAATACAGAACAAATTTACAGACATTTATGGAAGTACGGAACAAATTTACAGACATTTACGGAAATCCGGAACAAATTTACAGACATTTATGGAAATACGGAACAAATTTACAGACATTTATGGAAATACGGAACAAATTTACAGACATTTACGGAAATCCGGAACAAATTTACAGACATTTATGGAAATATGGAACAAATTTATGGTCATTTACGGAAAAACAGAACAAATTTACAGACATTTACGGAAATACGGAACAAATTTACTGTCATTTATGGAAATACGGAACAAATTTACAGACATTTATGGAAATACGGAACAAATTTACAGACATTTACGGAAATCCGGAACAAATTTACAGACATTTATGGAAATATGGAACAAATCTATGGTCATTTACAGAAATACGGAACAAATTTACAGACATTTATGGAAATACGGAACAAATTTACAGACATTTACGGAAATACGGAACAAATTTACAGACATTTACAGAAATACGGAACAAATTTAAAGACATTTATGAAAATCTGGAACAAATTTACAGACATTTACGGAAATACGGAACAAATTTACAGACATTTACAGAAATACGGAACAAATTTACAGACATTTATGGAAATACGGAACAAATTTACAGACATTTACGGAAATACAGAACAAATTTACAGACATTTATGGAAATACGGAACAAATTTACAGACATTTACAGAAATACGGAACAAATTTACAGACATTTACGGTAATACGGAACAAATTTACAGACATTTGCAGAAATACGGAACAAATTTACAGACATTTACAGAAATACGGAACAAATTTACAGACATTTACGGAAATACAGAACAAATTTACAGACATTTATGGAAATACGGAACAAATTTAAAGACATTTATGAAAATCTGGAACAAATTTACAGACATTTACGGAAATACGGAACAAATTTACAGACATTTACAGAAATACGGAACAAATTTAAAGACATTTATGGAAATCTGGAACAAATTTACAGACATTTACGGAAATACAGAACAAATTTACAGACATTTATGGAAATACGGAACAAATTTACAGACATTTACAGAAATACGGAACAAATTTACAGACATTTACGGTAATACGGAACAAATTTACAGACATTTACAGAAATACGGAACAAATTTACAGACATTTACAGAAATACGGAACAAATTTACAGACATTTACGGAAATACAGAACAAATTTACAGACATTTACAGAAATACGGAACAAATTTACAGACATTTACGGAAATACAGAACAAATTTACAGACATTTATGGAAATACGGAACAAATCACGCAACATTTAATTGCCAAATAAAGGACGATTCCGTAAATTACCGGACGGGTGGCAACCCTAATTGTCACTATGCTCATTGTCAGGGCAAAGTCCATAGTGATCCCCCACCCAAATGATATCCGAGTGTAGTTCTAATAGCGCTGTCGCCTCACGAAAAGCGTAGCCTGGGTTCGATTTCCGACTGAGATCCTTTCTGTGTGGGGTTTGTGTGTCCCCAACATGCCTGTGTGGGTTTCCTACGGATGCTCTGGTTGACTCCCATCATCCGAGGACATGCAGTCAGGTGAACTGTAGGAGCTAAATTGCCCAGTAGGTGTGAGCGTGTGTGTGAATGTGTATGTCTCTGTGTGTGCCCTGCAATGGACTGGCAGCCTTTCCCAGGTGTTTCCTGCCTTCTGCCCGTTGGGAACGCTGGGATAGGCTACAGCACCCCCTGCAACTCGGAGGGATATAGCAGTTTAAAAGATGAGTGAGTGGGTGAATGAGCTCTGATGGCCACACATAGGTCTCTGACCATGCACCAGCAAGGATGACCATGGGGGAATTCCCAACAAGAGGTGGCTAGCAGATGGAGGCTAGTGAAGCTTTTGTCCTTGTCATTGGACAGGGCAGTCACGTTATGTTGAAAATGACAGGAGACCTGTCACAGTTGTCAGCGAGATAGTAATCTGATGATGCAGTAGAGCTGATTGCTTTCCTGTTTTCACCGTAACGGTAACGGCGATCGAAGTCTTTATCCGATTTAGGAACTTCAAGAACTGTAAATGAAATCAAAACGATTATGGCTGCTGCTGAACGCTCCGCAATCCGCCAGCAGTTCTGTGACCACTTGGCTAATGGAGCCGTAGAAGTTTGCGGTCATTAATCACGGCTAATAGAAGCTTCTCATGGTGCAGGCTGGTTCCCAGCCAAGTCTTCTTTTAGACAGGGTGATTGCGAGTCTGGACAGCAGGGATTAGATCCAGCTGTGAGGGTTTGAGGGCCCGACTGTCTTTTCCAAGAGGCTAAGCCGCCCCTGCCGGCTCCTGCTTACTTTAGCTGCGGATTTGTGTCCGTATAGATTACGGTTTCTATCCTTCTTTGACTCGAGACTGCTCCTTTTTCCCTTCCTAAAACCAAGCGGGGGCCAAGTTAACATCGAGGCGGCTCAGCAGGCATCAGGGGAGATGGTTATCGGCCTTTGCTAGGAGGGCGTGATTGGCTAAACATATGAAAGGACTGCGTGTTTACAGCCCAGTCAAGCCATCGTTATATGTTAAAGGGATTAAGCTGGAACAAAACTGACACAAATCTGGCTTCCTTGAAAAATGATTCAAAGCTGAATTTGACAGCCGCAGATGGGATTTCTCAGAGACATAGAGAAGAAAACAGTCTCGAATTTACTGGCGGCCAAAAATAGCATCCAAAAGTGCTCGCAGAAAGTTCGAGAAGCCCTCCTACGAGGCCCTGCCTGCTGATGCCCTTGTCAGGACAGATGCGGCGAGCATCACTCCATCACTTCTACAGATTTACCTTGGCACGAGGAAGATAGGAACTCTCAGCGGGTGGAGGAATGGGCTTAGCGAAGTCACATATGATCTTGTGCAAGAAGTTGCAACATGTGACTCTTTGAAGCTCCATTCCTTTAAAGGGATACTCCAGCGTTTTCCGACCTAATCCCTGATGTCAGTATATGTCAGCAATGGAATGTTGATTACAATAGACAATGATTTCAACTCACCTGTACTTAGCAAAGAATTTGAAATACACTTGTAACTTCAAGCATTATGTAGTTATGTCAGTATGGTGGATGCCTTCCCTGCCACAATTCCGTAGTGAATTTCCTGTAGACTGGGATTTTGGCAGCTGCTGGTAGACATGTATTGCCGTAAGCTTCCATCATCCTTCACTAAACGAGGATGATGGGGCTACAAGTCCCTGTGGGATATGAGTGATGGGATCCATAGATTGGGAAGAGGTGCTACAGTGCACGGAATGTCTCGTTCCAAATGGTTAATGGTTAATAATGGTTGTACTATTTGATGGACGTTGCTTACCCAAGCAAATTTTGGGAAATCTCTCATCATGCTCCATTTGTGGTGAGCCTATGTAATACCTTGGAATAAGCTACCCCAGATGTGAACATGCAAAATGTCGGAGTAGGGTTAAGTGGTATGGGCCAGCGGTGAACTGGGATTGGACTTTGTGGGCTATATATCCTCTAATTACCTAATCAGACAGCCAAATCTCTCCAACATTTCCGGTCTTGGGTGAGGGTTTAAACCTCATCCCATATGATGTTTAGTGTCTTCAGTCCTTGGATAATAGCTCTCTATGGTCTCCTTGACTCCACTGGCATCTCCTTTGATGTTTGACCTAGGAGTTCCCATTCCATTGCTGTTTTTGGGATCTGATGTTTCTCCATTTAAAGGACGGCTGGTCGAGGTCTTCTTGGGGTGATGATAGTTCGGAGTTTGCACCTTTTCATTGATTACGTGACAGTAATATCAGATCTCGCAGATTCAGCACAGGCATCATTGCTGGAAAACGTCCAGCTTACTGTCAATGCTTGCTGTGGCTGTCTATGTCTTGCAAGCTTCGCTCGGTGTTGGTATCACCATGGCGGTGGACAGGTGCGATTTGATCTTCAAGGTCCGCCATTGCTGGTCACAAACCCCAGTGTGAAAGAAGGAGGGCTGGATTTCCAATATTCAGACAGTCAGCAATGGAGACTTTCAGAACCATGTGATGGCGGTGGAGTCATTTAGCATCAAGTCTAGTGTCCAATGTGGAATGTGATCTTCATCTCAAGGAACCGTTCACTCTGTATAGGCATGCAATTCCAAAAGTTTACTTCCCAATGGCTCCTACCATGCGTCTCGTACGTGAAGGCAAAGAAACTTAATGGAGCTGACTGTCCACGATAACAACAGTACAGTATGGAGACAGCGGATTCCGATTAGGTTAAAAATGCTGGAATATTCCTTTAGAGCCAATTCACACCCAAGTCCAGGACATCTAGATCGAATGAGATTGAATCAGCTCAGTAGAGAGGCGCAAGCTGCCACTCCTCCACACTGCCTTATCTGATTCAGCAGGTGCTTATTTTCATTCCCCTATATATATATACACAGTGTATGCCTCCTCTGGTCCTCACTGTTTCAACCACGCATTCTGAATCCACAAGAATGAACGAGATGCCTGGTTAATAGACTGCTGGTGTTATATTAGAGTCCACTGAGACATTTCTATACTGTATTCAGGCTGAGATTGGAGCAGTGCCAGAGGTTGTAGAAACGTGTAATGCTATGTGTGCTTTATGTGTTTCTAGCCCTTTTTAACCTCATCCCGGTCGGACTAAGGGTCGTGGCCATCCAGGGAGTAAAAGCTGGCTTCTACATTGGCATGAATGGAGAAGGATTCCTCTACAGCTCTGTAAGTCATGCATTTTCATCTTCATTGATGTATTACTACTGTTGTTATCACATACAGGCTTATTATTACACATAGCACAACCAACATATGTGTACACACACAGACACACATGTGTACACGCTCATCATCAAAAGAACAGCTGCACCCAGAAGGAAGTGTGGGACTGCAGTGCTACTGGGAAGGAAGATAAAGGTCACCAGGATCAATAACTGATGATACATTTAGACTGATATGATCAATATTTATGGAGCCACACATACAGAAGTCCGTCTCTCAGTATGGCGTTAGCCCGCCATGCTTGCTAACCCAACGTTCCAGGTATCCCGGCATGGAGCTGTAGAGGTTCCTAATGGTGTCTTGTAATAATCCATCCCATGCAGCTTGAACATCCTCACACAGTTCCTGCAGATAGTGTGGTAGGGTTGGAGTGTTGATAGCCCGTCCAATTGCATCCCACACATTTTCCATTAGGTATAGGTTTGGTGACAGCGCTGACCACGGTGCCTCCACACACGGATTCGTTGGGCGTCTCCACCAAGACTAAAGTGGGACTCGTCACTGAAGATGACCCGCTGCCATTCTGAGTCACTCCATGACAGTCTGGTACGACACCATTGCAGTCTTTGGTGACGGTGACGTGGTGTTAAGGACAGTCGTAGTAATGGTGGATGTGCATGTAGTCCTGCGTGGTGCAGCCGTCGGTGCTGGCACTAAAGGGATGACTCATGAAGGACATCACTGCTCGCAGAATGTCTGCAGTCATGGCTGTTGGGTCACTTCCTACGTCAGACAGTCTGTCAGTTCTCTCTCTCCATGGTTCGTGCAGGTCTACCAGATCCTTTATCTCACTGGTACATGGCTTCTTCCATCCACAGCTGCCAATAGCTTGCTATGGTGGTATCTGCAAAACTGGTATGGCCCACAATACGTCACTAAGACTATCCCACTTTCCCAAGCTCTACAATGCAAGCCCTTCACTTGCAAGCAAAGATAAGGCCCCCGCCTACATCACATGTGCATCAGAGTGTGAAAGTTGATTCCTTCTGGGTGTAGCTATGATGAGTGTATATCATGCAGACTGGACATGTTATTATTAAATCTGAGGACATGCACATGAAGGAAAACACAGGCAACATATTATTATTACATGTAGATGTTTACAGGGGTTGGACAATGAAACTGAAACACCTGTCATTTTAGTGTGGGAGGTCTCATGGCTAAATTGGACCAGCCTGGTGGCCAATCTTCATTAATAGCACATTGCACCAGTAAGAGCAGAGTGTGAAGGTTCAGTTAGCAGGTAAGAGCTCAGTTCTGCTCAACATACTGCAATGCACACAGCATTATGGGTGACATACCAGAGTTCAAAAGAGGACAAACTGTTGGTGCACGTCTTGCTGGCGCATCTGTGACCAAGACAGCAAGTCTTTGTGATGTATCAAGAGCCACGGTATCCAGGGTAATGTCAGCATATCACCAAGAAGGACGAACCTCCACCAGCATCACGTAGTGACCTGGCCACTATCCTGCAAGAAGAATGGCTTAGACTCCCTCTGACCACTGTGCAGGACGCAGTATATGTCATTCCCAAGACCAACTGACGCTGTATTGGCCGCAAAAGGAGGCCCTACACCATACTAATAAATGACTGTGGTCTAAAACCAGGTGTTTCAGTTTCATTGTCCAACCCCTGTATATATATAATACAATCGTCTATAAATGTGTAAAAGTGTCCTGGCGTTATATATACGCAAACCTGTGCGTGCATGAAAGGGCGAGGCAGATGGATAAAAAGGTGCATGTTTGAATTATGCATTAAAATGCATTTGCATATAGATTCATAGCTGCTTGTTATTTGCGATCAAGGCGCATATATATATATATATATATATATATATATATATATATATATATATATATATATATATATATATATATATGGCTGAACAGGTTCACTTTGTGCATTTCTATGCATCTCTGTTTGGCATATCCTAGGTCGCATTAGCATAAATGCTTCTTGAGCGAAACTGTGCCTCCATCCGCAGAGGAATCTAATCGTTAACCATTTAATTCAATATTCCTGCACGTCGTAGCACTCAGCACCATCAAGCACTGCGGGCAGGGTAAGTCGTGGGTTAACAGCCTTACAGGCAGCTTCCCCCCTCCCCGTGGGCTTTAGCTGAGTTATGGTGGGTGACAGGCATATGCACTCCTACCGCCCAGTCGGCAGCTGAAACACGTTGGTGGGAGCGTGTCGCAGTGAGCTACTGCCGCTGACAGCTTATATAATGGCCAGTCGCACGACTCTTAATCCTGTTAAAGACTATGTGCGAGGATGAGAGTAATTTCATTTCCCATAGCCACTTCTGGCCGGCCAGCTGCCGTGGATTTATGGCTCTGATCAATCCGAGCGGGTAAACTGTATCTCTAAACCAAGGAGGCTCCTATCCGTCAATGGAAGCTAATGAAGTCGTGATCAGCTACAGTGTTGTAATGATCAATATGGTGAAACTGAAGTAACCAGTGCACTTATTCGGGGAAGGGAGTCGCTAATGAAGCAGTGTCACGCTGACAGAGTGGATGCTGAAGGGTCCGTGCAACACCCAGCTTGTGCTGATTTGCACTGAGGCTCATGTGATGACATTGTGTGGTTTTATTTATGTACCACAAGCAGCCGTGACCATTTCCCAACCTCTCTCCTTCATCACTCATTCATCTGCAGCTCCACCCTTCATTTAATCAGTCCTGGATTATTCAGGATGTGTCTGAAAGGATTAGATATAAAACTATAAGGTGTGTTCCCTGAAGTAAAGGCAGATTGATTGTGCTGCTTAAGCAGCTCCCAGGTGGTTGCTAGGGTGCTGCTAGTTAGTTCTCTGGTATCCTAGGTAGTTGGTAGGTGGTTGCTATGGTATCCCAGGTGGTTGCTAGGGTGCTGCTAGTTGGTACTCTGGTATCCTAGGTAGTTGGTAGGTGGTTGCTATGGTATCCCAGGTGGTTGCTAGGGTGCTGCTAGTTGGTTCTCTGGTATCCTAGGTAGTTGCTAGGCTGTTGCTATGGACACTCATTGCTGGAGTGTTTCTGAATGGTTACTATGAAAAAGTGGTTGCTATGGTTTTCCAGGTAGTTTTTAGGTGGTTGCTAAGGTGTTGCTAAATGGTTGCTAAAGGATCCTATTTGATTGCAATGGTATCCTACGGTGTTGCTAGGGTTGGTATGTTACTACTATGAATGGTTACTGTGGCATTTTAGGTGATTGCAAAAGTGTTGATAAGTGGTTGCTATGGTCTAACTTGGCTAAGTGGTTGCTTGGGTGTTGCTAAGAGGTTGCTATAGAATCCCAGGAGTTGCTAGAGTGTTGTAAGGTTGCTGCTAGGGTGTTGCTAGGTGGTTGCTAAAATATCTTATTTGATTGCAAGGGTATCCTACATAGTTGATAGGGTGCTGCTAGGGGGCTGCTAAAGTGTTGCTAGGTGGATGCTATGATATCTTAGGTGGTTGCTGCTAGGATGTTGCTGAATGGTTACTGTGGCATTTTAGGTGACTGTCAAAGTGTTGATAAGTGGTTGCTATGGTCTAACTTGGCTGTTGCTGAGTGGTCGCTCCGGTGTTGCTGCTAGGGCATGGCTAAGTGGTTGCTATAGAATCCCAGGAGTTGCTAGGGTGTTGTAAGGTGGCTGCTAGGGTGTTGCTAAGTGGTTGCTGAAGTATCCTATTTGATTGCAAGGGTATCCTACATGGTTGCTAGGGGGTTGCTATGTGGTTGCTAAAGTGTTGCTAGGTGGATGTTATGATATCTTAGGTGGTTGCTGCTAGGGTGTTCCCAGGTGGTTGCTAGGGTTGGTTACTCTGGCATTTTAGGTGATTGCCAAAGTGTTGATAAGTGGTTGCTATGGTCTCACAGGAGTTGCTTGGGTGTTGCTGAGTGGTTGCTTGGGCGTTGCTAAGAGGTTGCTAGGGCATGGCTAAGTGGTTGCTATAGAATCCCAGGAGTTGCTTGGGTGTTGCTAGGTGGTTACTAGGGTTTTGTTAAGTGTTTCCTATGGTATCCCAGGTGGTTGTTATGTTGTTGCTTGGTGGTTGCTACAGTTAATACTATATGGCTACCAACATGGCAGGGCATGGTGGCTTATTAACATGAACTTGAGCTTTTGCACCCCATTCACTGCTGTAGTCTTTATTAAACGATGACTGTACAAAATGTGTTATCCTCACTTTGACCAGTCTCTTGTGAACTGAAATGGTTTAAGTGAATGAAAACCATGATTCCAAACTTTTAATCAGCGGTGTAAATCGAATCTGTTCAGCACATCTTTGATTGGACTTTCCTGAAGTGACTCACTGCCTTCCTCGTCACGGAAGCTCTTCTGTTTCTCCAGCTGAGTAGAGGAAGGGAGTCCCTTTTGAAACATGTCTTTGAATGAGCTAAAAGCAGGTTTTAATTAAATGGAAGGGAGAGAAAAAAAGGGCTCCTCCGCCATATGGAGCTGCTCTCTCCAGACATGCGCCAGGGGAAATTAATATGCTAAAACCGAAATCAAATCAGAGGGGATCACAAACATTGCTGCAAGTTCATTCAATATTTACCAACAACGCTGAGGGCTGAATCATGCCAGCGGAGCCGCTAACCGCTCATATGCGGAGAAACTCTCTAGACGGACTGGCAGGATGAGTCCAGAAAGGAGGGTGTTTAATTAGCAGGCCCGGGCGAGCGGTTCCAGCACGCATCACTGAAGGTGTTCCAAGCTTGTAGAGTTGCCGAAGCTCTTCACATTAATGATGAGCCACTTAACTCTGCTTTTCAGAAACAACAACCATTCAGCCTTCAAGTGCACGCTTCAAAGACCTGAAAATATTTCAGTCAGATTATTACCCACAAGGAAGGGAGTTTGTTGGGTCGGTTTGACATTGTGAGATATGGGATATGGGGATGCCTCCATGAGTCATCCTGTTAGTGCCAGCACCATTGGCCGACGGCTACACGACGCAGGACTACATTTAATCCCAGACTGTCATGGAGTGACTCCAAATGGCAGTGGGTCCGCACCAAGATGAGCAGTTTGTTGTTACGCATCACACGTCCAGAAGGCCTGGTGTCCACTCCACCAATTCAAGCTGCATGTGACAGACTATCACAGGACACCATTAGGAACCTCGTACTGAGAGACACTACTTCTGTATGTGTAGCTCCATACACATGGCCTCTTAAACAGCTATGACTCCATTCAGACCTCCATAGCACTGAGGTGACTTGTCACAGTGGTAGAGTAGACAGAAAAACCTGTGGTCTGATATCAGAGTGGACCTTGGAAACTCAAAGTGGTGTGTGATTACGGTGACCGTGTTGGTGCTTCTACCAGGTCTTCCAGGTGGTTGTTAGGAGTCCCATTTTCTCTTCTGGGTCAGCTTTAAGTTAGGATTTTTAGCAACTCACACTTTGGAAACTCCTGATTTTTATGTTGCTGGATTTTCTCGCATCATAACTATCTACATTTTGCACTTAATGGCTATTTTGATTATTAAAGGAGCAGTGTGTAAAAATTTTTGGGGGGAGGGGGGCTCTATTCTCAGAAATGGAGCATAATATATAAAACTATGTTTTTTATTTGTGCATAATCACCTGTAACTACAAATCATTGTGTTCATTAGCTTGCAATGAGCCCTTCGTATCTACATGGGAGGAGCTTGTCTTCCCACAGAGGCTGCCACCGCCATGTTTCTACAGTAGTCCAGAACAAATATATCAAAAACTGACCCTTTGACATTCTAACAGTAAAGCAGTAGATTGAATTTGATGGTGTTTTGAAGACTTAAAAAGCAGAGCAAATAAGCGGTTGCTGCTGTTGCCTTGTGTTTTGATGTTTGAGGACACAAATTTTAACAAATTATTTAGCACAAAAACCAAAAAGGAGGGCAAATCATCGTCATCAAAGAAGTGAAAACCTGACAGCCATCATGGGTGTAGCACACGCTTGGAAAGAAAGGGGTGAGGGAGGGGTTGCAGTCTGTAACCTCACTGATACATTTTACATACTGCACCTTTAAATAAAAAGGGGGTTCTATTTTGCACACACTGTAATTTGTCTCTGAAATGTGTAATAATAATAATTCCGTATTTTGCATGCTAATGAAGCATGTTTAACACTCTAATAAGTCATCAACACCATCAGGTCATCCAAAGGTCCACACCGCCCAGGCAACATTCCACTCCGGAAAGGTGAAAGCTCCTGCTGTGCTCAGTGTCCATCATTGGCCTGTTCTCCTTGAGTCCAGCTGTAGTCTCATTGAAGAGGCAGGTTGGGATCTATCTTCCCTGTTGCTAAGTAACATGTCAGCCAACCAAAAGGCTGCATGGCCAAGCTACCTGTTCAGTATAGGACATATCAGCAGAGAACCCACTTTTGGGTGGATGGTGCAGGTAGTGCTCCACCTGATCGGCCGGATTAACTCAATCTCTGAGTTGTTTAACCAAAACTTCGGAAACGGTGTTTCATTCCAGGCTGATAACTTTAACTCTGTCTATGGCCAGTCTTTAGAAGATGCACAGGCTACATGTTTCATTGCAGGGTTTAATAAAGTAGCGTAAGCTCAAAAACAAGAACTGACCACAACATGAATGGGCATATAACAGCAGCTAATGACTAAATGTGCTTTTTGGACAGTTAAGTCATGCTAATGTGTCTCATTTGGCTAATTATTAAACCATGAGCAATCATTAATCATTAAACCATGTGCAAAAACATTCATTCTGTGGCTGCTAGCATAAATGCTAACACCATTAAGTTTAGAATTAGTCCAGCACTCGTGAAATTCTAGAAATGGCATTTTTACGCTATTAGCCTAAATGCTAACAGTGTTAGATTCTTAAGTTCGAACGTGGCATATGTCATATGATGACATGATTGAAACTATATCAACACATCATCCATGTTTTCATTTGCACAGTTTGTGTAACATCATATTCATCTAGAAAAGTAACCGATTCGCTAAGCTGCCGTTAGCTTAGCTGCTAGTGTTGCCAGTGTCAAATGAATAGTAAATTAGTTGTGTTTGTTAATGTGCAATCAGGTGTAACACCATTAAATTGAGAATTAGCCTACAGTAATATCATTCTAAAAATGTGTTAGCGTCTAATATCCAACGGTGGCATCATTCTAAAAATAGCAGTCATCAGCTTCTTAACTAGTTTATGTTCTATGGTGAGATAATTCTAGAAAACTGCAATTAACAATGTTAGCATTTTTCTAGCTTCAACTAGCTTAAGTCCTGTGGTGATGCAATTCTAAAAAATACTGTTAGCTTTTAACTAGCATAAGTTCTGTGGTGAAATAATTCTTAAGAAAAATAGCAGTTAATGCAGTTAACATAAATGCTAACAATGTTAGTTTCTTTGATGGTAGAATCCTAGAAATAGCAGTTGTTAGCTTCTGAACTAGCTTATGTCCTATGGTGAGATAATTCTAGAAAACCGCAATTAACACTGTTATCATTTTCCTAGCTTAAGTCCTGTGGTGATGCAATTCTAAAAGAAATAGTGTTAGCTTTTAACTAGCATAAGTTCTGTGGTGAAATAAATCTTAAAAAAATAGCAGTTAACACAGTTAACAAAAATGCTAACAATGTTAGCTTCTTATGTCCTATGATGGTAGAATTCTAGAAATAGCAGTCGTTAGCTTC
>JAMWET010000640.1:235000-257500 GCA_024036415.1 Prochilodus magdalenae | reverse complement strand
AGTTCATTCGTCATGAAATTCACACCCAGTGTAAACAGCAGCTCATGTAATCAAATTAGGCATAAAAGTCAAAATTGACGATACATGTTTTTCTTTGGACGGCGACAATATGCTGCCACTTTTAGAACAAAACATTTACATTTAGCTGACTCTCTTATCCAGAGCGACTTACAAGGCTAATCATATAACAAGTGGGCCAAAGTAGTGTTAGGAGTCTTGCCCAAGGACTCTTATTGGTGTAGCACAGCATAGTTACCCAGACTGGGATTCGAACCCCAGTCTCCCACATGTGGTGGTGGCTCCCTGGTGGGTAGTAGTGTTATCTGTTGAGCTACACCAACCACCGAAAGCCTTGTATCTGCATACGTCTGACGTTTCAATAGTTTTAAATGAGTTTGAAAATCCGACATCTGTTTACAATGTATTCAGTGCAGTGATCTTCAGTTCAGTGTTGGTGATGATGACCAACAGAAATGATCCAAAATAAAGGGCACAGGGTTTAACTGAAGTATTTACCCATCTACAATGTTGTTTTATTGGTTGGTGTAGCTCAGTGGGTTACACCACTACTCAGGGTGCCATCTCTACATGTGGGAGACTGGCTGAGCTACAACAATAAGAGTCCTTGGGCAAGACTCCTAACACTACATTGGCCCACCTGTAATCATTAACCTTGTAAGTCACTCTGGATAAGAGCGTCAGCTACATGCCGTAAATGTATTTCTCTAAACCTAACTCTAATCGTAAACCTCAGGAAGCATCGTACACGAACACCGGCACACAAAACCAGCGCTCAGGCGAGCCCAGGTCCACGTTTGAGCAACTCCATTATTCTCAGAGTAGGATTAATTACCTAAAAGCTAATTGCAGCACAGCTCGCATACAAGCGCACTGACTACCAGTGGTGGTGAGAGAGAAAGAGCGCCATCAAATTCGCCTCAAGTAGAATGGCTGCGGAGCAAACGGCTGACTAATTCCTTTTTCAGCCCCTGTTTAATTGCATGCCCATCTTGGAGCAGCTTCCTCAAGCCTATCAGCCTATAGTGAAGCCTTCAGCCTTTAGCTCAGCATGACTGAACGTGTTTGGAATTACTGGACGTTAAATACATGAATGGTGGTCTCTGGTTCCTCTCTGTCTCTAGAATGGTCCATAATGCTAAACTGTCCTATCTCTTTTCCTTACATGCAGTACTTTAGGCGGTGCTGGATGGCAGAGTTGGCCCCGTGTCCTTTCCAGGCTTGCAATGTGACTGAGGCAGCTGTCTAGACATGAGCGGCATCTGCCGCGTCCAGCCTGACTCTATCTTCTGAATAATAATGACCTGTCAGACGGATAAGGAGAATAAAACATCGCCTAGCTTAAACACAGCTGCCCAAACTCGAACTGGGCTGCATTATAGTGTGCTGTGTAGCCAATACGTCAGCTCATAAGTCTTCTCATAGGATCGGTCCAGCCCCGCATCCTAATCAGCACAAATTCAGCCCATTACCTCCAGTAGGAATTTAGTCATCTGTCTTTTTGTATTTTTCTATATTTCCCCCCTCAGATCCACGTCCAAGATACACCTTGTGTGGTTTTAGAGGCTGAAAATGCCCAATAGAAATAAACAGCTCTTTGTTACTGTGCCTTTAAGACCAGTATAGTCAAAGTCAAAGTGAACTTCGTTGTCATTCAGACTTTACAACAGGAGTGCATAGCTGAACGAGACTGCGTTTCTCCAAACTCCGATGACATACTGGTAACATGGCAGTGCAGACAAGACATTAGTATAAATATAGAAAGGGGAGGAGTTACATATAGGAAATTATACATTACCCTTAGAGAAATATTACACTTTGTATAAAAATATTGCTATGCCTGCAGGTGTTAATATTATTGCACACTGTAACATAATGTTAACATAACACCTTGGCTGTAAGCTTAATACAGGAAAGTGATAAAGTGCTGGATAATAATAATAAACATTAATATTATAGCACATGAATTAGCAGCGTTAAAAAATGGAGATGTGAGTTGCAATAAATAACATATATTAATTACACTGTGTACAGTTCTGATATGTATGAGTTGAGTCGTTTCTGGGCCTATGGATGACCACATGAGTACTGAGTACTGGAAGTATATGGAAATGAACTCTGTTCTAATTGGCTGCTTCATTCAAACCTCTGTCCAGGCAAGACATATGCGGTTTATGCGCACCTGATGTGTAAATTTGGTATATTTTCCTGATTTTAGTGCAGGGTTTCCGCTGTGATGTGACTGAAACGCACCTAATAGCATGTAATGCCAACATGAGCACCAGTAACAGCTGTGACTGGATTTGGCATGTATTGGACAAGTTTCTGGATGTAGGCCACATCAGTGTTCAGACACGCCTACATCAAAGAATTGTGCAGTTGGGCCAGATTTGGTGGATGCCTTCCCTGGCACAGCTCCGAGGACAATTCCCTGTAGACTGGGATTTTAGCCACTGCTGGTAGACCCATATGACCGTACGCTTCCAGGCAGTCAGGTATAGGGTGTGGAGACCTCATGGTGAGCTTTGCTGACGAGTGACACACTGCCCCAACTGCTGGTGTGATGATCTGGGGAGTAATCGTATACAACAGTCTGGCACCCCTAGCAGTGGTACGAGGGACACTAGCAGGTCAGCAATGTGTGCAGGACATCCTCCGGCCACTTGTGCTACCACTCATGTCAGGGATTTCACCTGGCATTTTCCAGCAGGACACAAGGCTGGGGTTTCCCCTGGAATGTCTACGCCAGATGGCAGCACTTCCTAGGCCTGCCAGATTTATCGCCAAATGATCATTAATGAGACCAGCTGGGACGCCAGCTTTGGCAGCCAACAAGTGTGCAGGATCCACAGGCCCAGTTGCAACATCTATGGGCAAATGGTGCTGCATGATGCAATATGGAACCTGTAGGCCTCCATGCCCAATCTCATCTTGTATCCAGGCTAGAGGAGGCCCAATAGGGTGCTACTACTACAGGGGAACCTACTTTCCACTGTACGGTTCTCCCCAATAAACTCTTTTCACTCTAATACTAGAATAACTTCCATATATCATCGTTACATTCTAGGGCTGTACCCGACTCAGAATTCTGCCAAAGAAAAACCTGAACAAAAAAAACCTGAACGAATCGTCGAATCGTCGGCCAGGACGGGCGAATCCGATTCGACTATTCGTTCAGGTTTTTCTCCATGTACATTATCTAGTATTCAGTAAATCAGTCTGCATACGGTTCAGATCTGATCTCCTCATTTAGAAAGTCAGCAGAGTCACAGGAACATATTTCTGAACTAAAGAGGCGGGGCTTATGATGATCGATCTGAACTGGAGCCTGATTTAATTACAGGATACAGCGCCGGGCAGCAGCGCGTATTTATGCTAAACATTAGCGCTTATAGCTTATAGTCTTTTAATCTCACTTCTAACAGCTTCTTCAGTAGGAGGACCCTTCGTCTTTCATCTCTCAAATAATGAACTGCTAAATAAAACCAGATTAGTCCATATTTAAATTATTTATAGATGAAAAGCAGAACGGTAAACCTGAAACCGTTTATTATATTCCCCGCGCTGAAATCATTATCTCTCATTTATCAGCAGGCGTATTAAGTGACTGTACTCATCCTTAAATAAAGATAATCTCAGCTGTAGATGAATAAATAAAAATAACTAAAATAATTTAGGTTCTAAAATAACGGAATTATAATAAAATAAACGTCTTCGGTCCATTTCTCCTTTACCGCAAACAGCCGTTCAGCTCCCTCGTTTGAAGCAGTGTTGGATGTCTGACTGAATGACGAGGAGAATTCGGTTTAATTTGTTCAGATTCTCTTTTTCAGAAGCTCCTCCAGACTTTCTCTGAAACATCGTTCCACCCGTGTTTCTCAGCTTCACAGCTTCAGCTTCCTTCAGCGGTGAACCGCTAGCGCACGTTGTCACGTGGATGTCATGGGGTATGCGCCATAGCCCAGCTAGAACTTAAATATATATTTATTATTCCCCATTAGTAATTATTAAAATGTATATTTAAATTCTTGTGCATTTCTGTTTACAAAAAAATAACTCGTCACTGTTGTCAGTCGACTTGAAGGTTCTCAGTCTCCGACTGACGATTCAACTCGTCGACTTCTAGAGGGCAGCCCTATTACATTCACAGATATGATGCTGCTACTGGGCTGTTTAACCTGTTCACACACGACTGTGAAGTATTCCTCGCTTGAGTCCAGCTTTAGTCGGTGTCTGACGAGCCTGTTTTGCTCTTAGTTTCGAATGTAAATTCTTTCAGCCCCTCGCCGATGGGTTCAAAGGGGCGCCCGATGCTCCTCAACTAGTTTATCTTCGCTTAAAGCCCGCTAATGCATACAACAGCAAGACCCGATACGCCGTGTTTCACAAGCAGGCCCTCTGCCTCTCCTTCAGATCGCTGTGGAATTTGAATTAAAGCCGGTCTAATTTGTCCCCAGCTTTGCACATCCTGGACCGTGCCCTGGGAGGCCGCTGCGCCAAATGAATGGAATTCATCGCCCATCCATTACCAGGCAAACACTGCAGATTGGTTTTTGTTTTTGTTCTCGTCTCCTAATTTTCCGTTCCCGGTCTCGTCTCGTGGCATTCTTTCACTGTGTTCAATTCTGGAACATGGGAACATTGTCAGTCAGCATCATTTCACTGATTATGTGAACGTTAGTATTCTAAGCACGTCGGCACAGCCCTCAGAAAATGCCACTGATGGAAAGAGGGTTGAACTTTTAGCTGCTTAACCCATTCGAGACCTACAGTTAGCGCTGTTACCTTGTTAAGCATTGAGCTTACTTAGTGTTATACAGTGATGCACCCTCACAGTCAAAGGAAGAAGGAGGTGTGGGATTGCAGTGCTGTTGGGAAGGAAGGTAAAGGTGACCAGGATCAATAACTGATGATACATTTAGACTGATATGATCAATATTTACTGAGCTACACATACAGAAGTCTGTCTCTCAGTATGGCGTCATGCCACAATGCTTGCTAGCACAACACGCCAGACGTCTCAGTATGGAGCTGTAGAGGATCCTAATGGTGTCCTGTGATAATCCATCCCATGCAACTTGAATACTCTCACACAGTTAATGCAGATGGTGTGGTAGGGGTGGAGCTGGAGTGACACCAGGCCTTCTGGACGTGTAACAACAAACCAGTCGTCTTGGTGCTGACCACGGTGTCTCCAAACCAAGATTCGTTGGTTGTCTCCACCAAGACCAAAGCTGGACTCGTCACTGAAGATGACCCGCTGCCATTCTGAGTCCCTCCATGACAGTCTGGCACGACACCACTGCAGTCTCTGCACCATGTTGATGTGGTGTTATGAGCAGTTATTGATATTTAAATGTCCTTTAACTAAAATGTAAACGATTTAGCCTTTTAGCAAGTAACTAGAAAAGTGCTAAATAGGATTGGGAGTCTATGGAGGGAATGAGAGATGAATAACCAACACATAGAGGAGTGCAGGTCAGTATGTCTGTGGATAAGGGTTGGGAATCTGTCCTGCGTGAGTACATGCAGGCTGTAACGGGGTAAAGTAACCAATGGGTTTGGAAGGTGGGTGAAAAAGAATGGAACTCTATGGAAAAACAGGAGATGGGGGGAAAAAGACAAATAGACAGGTGGGGGTCAGATTAACAGTGAATTTGTGCTTGGGGGTCTGCCCTGAGATGGTGTATGTGAAATGGTTTCTGATGGTCCAGCGGAAGTACAGCAGGTGGGCGTATACTGTTTCATCCCATTCATTTTAATGAGAAAAATTCAGATTGTTTAGATCATGGAAAATCTTGAATAAGCTGTATACAAGCACAAGCAAATGGTGTTATAGAGGAAGCATCTGCATCTGCATAATTCATATGCACAGAAATGAATTCCATGTTTTCCAGCCCCAGTAACATATAATGCAAAAAGCACTGGCCCAAGGATGGAGCCTTGTGGAACCCCATTACCAGTTTCCATTCTGAATGAGGTTCCACAAGTGTTTGTTTGCTAATGTTATGGATGTTGACGCACCGTTAACACTTTGTAATGACCCGAATGACCGGTCATCCAGATGCTAATTCCAGTGAATAGCCTTCTGCCCAATTCCAGAGCCTTCTATTATGGATAAGGGGGTATCTGTCTGTGTGGCTGTAGTCCTCTAGGCCAACTCTGCAGGACAGAAAGCATCCTCACCCTCCTGACCCAGCTAGCACCGAAGCGTCTGCTACCCGACAGCGTGCCACCACTCCGAGATAACACACTCCTGCTGCCTCTGTCTAACCCCCACTGATCACCGGGCACACACACACACACACTGTACCATCGTCCAGCCAGGGGTTCCCCCGAGGCTCTTCGTCCTCCCTCTCCATCACCTCCGCCCAGACCCAGAATAATCTCACAGAGAATAATTCAGTTCTCTCTTTTTCTGTGCTCCACAGGAGATGTTCACTCCAGAGTGTAAATTCAAGGAGTCCGTGTTCGAGAACTATTACGTCATCTATTCGTCCACCATGTATCGACAGCAGGAGTCGGGCCGGGCCTGGTTTCTAGGCCTTACCAAAGACGGCCAGGTCATGAAGGGCAACCGGGTGAAGAAAACCAAGCCCTCGTCACACTTTCTACCCAGACCCATTGAAGGTAGCGCAGGTTTCTGTATTACTTGACTAATTTTTGATATACAGTGAAAATGAATATCTGTTCATACACTACCAAACAGATTTAGACATGGCTACTCATAGAAGGTTCTCCTTATGTTTATCTTAATTACATCAAACTATATAATAGCACTCATAGAATTATCCAGTCCACCTTAAAACCTCCACAATGGAGCTTTACAGGGGGATGAACCAGCTTTCTGAACCTGCAGTGGAGCTGATAGAACAAGGTTTATTACTAAGCAGGTTTGGAGCGATTCTATTGGTCTGTCCTTCATGAATATTCACTAAGCTAAAAGGAAGACTAGAGCTTTTACACTGTGCAGAAAAAGAGATCAAAGTTTTTACACCACTAAATATATATTAGAGGTGGAGATATGGAGGAGTATCATACTGTGTACATCAGGAGTAGATGTGGTGTATCAGGATACGGACTGGCTCAGACTCTCATCAGGTGGAGCTGTTCAGTGTACGACTGTAGAGTCTTTAAGATCACCAACTACATCCGTTTAGATGTTTGTGTATCCGAACATTTGACTGGTTGTATTCTTCTGCAATTTGTAATACTCAGTTACTATTCAATTGCTGTATTGAGCATATTAGTAAATTTACAAAACATGGTCCTGTCCAAACATTATGGCACATTTTTTTTTATATATATATATATATATATATATATATATATATATATATATATATATATATACAAATTGCAGAATACAACCAGTCAAATGTTCGGATACACAAACATCTAAATCTAAATGGATGCTGTTGTTGATCTTAAAGACTCTACAGTCTAACACTGAACAGCTCCAACTGATGAGAGTCTGGACCAGTCCATATCCTGATACACCACATCTACTCCTATATATATACACACACATATATTTATTATATTTTTTATTGGAAAAACACACACACATGCGTATATATATATGCATATATGTGTGTGTGTGTGTGTGTGTGTGTGTGTGTGTGTGTGTGTCTTTTTCAAATAATACATATAATATATATAATAAATAATAAATAATATAATATATATAATAAATAATAAATATAAATTATGAACAAATATTTGCAGAATATGTGCTAACATGCTGTCACTCAGAAATACAACAAAACATATCATTTATTGCGGGGGTGTTCAAAGATTTGCACAGGATCTTAGCGTACATTTCACATAAATAAATATATTACATCAGCACAATTTATTCTAAGAGCGAGTTCTGAAACTGTTGATGTACATATTTCAGTGCATAATGATTTTAGTGTTTACTTGTATTGGGATGGTATTGCTTACTCGTATGGGATGATCAAAATCTCTATTATATCCATCGACTGCTCACTAGACAAAGGTAAAAATTTGAAAACATGTTTTTTAATTCCACAATTTGATAAATAATGCATTGTTTAATTTTTATATTATTTCATTTATTATTATTTTTGTATCCTGCTTTCTCTCATTCAGTCATGCCCAGTTTCACTCACTAGCTAGCTCTCCCCCATATGGTGCTGCCAGTTTGGAGGGGTGGGGGTTGAATGAGCGTTCACTGAGGCATATGAAAGTCCATCACTAACTGGACATCTCAACACGCTTGGAGGAGAACAATAATTGCCAGTTCTGTTACATTAGCTAACAAAGGCCAGCACTGGCTAGCATGCAAGATGTTTTTATGGCTTTTTACATTATTTTAATAGAAAAATAGAAGTCTTTGTGCTGAATCACATAGACAACGGAATGACTCGATGATAGAACCTTGTTTCTCTAAAATTATACCTTCCTTTTTAATGTAAGTCAATGGAACCAGACCTCCTTTTGGTCCATTCACATGTACACACAATGTATACACAATGTAAAGAGCAAGACACATTTTCAAGTGTCAAAAATAAAAAATAATTTGAGATAGGAAATTTTGTATCATCAGCAGTTATATAAAGATACGGTTCTAAAAATACGGTTGTGTGCAAATGTTTTAACACCCCCAAATGACATATTCTGTTGATTTTCTCATTTAAAAAATATTCTGTATGTAATGCACAAGTCTGAACACATTGCAATCAGCAGTTAATGTTTATCTTTAGAATTTTTTCGCATATCAAGGAAAAATAAACAGCACAGATAGATTTTGTGTCACTTTCTGTCCCAATATTTAAAATTAAAAACTGGTATTGATGCCAGTGTGCTCAGTATCTTCTTGGATAGTAAACCTAAGTTGTGAGATGTGCCTTAACTTTTGCATGCCTCTTTTCCAAAATGTGAAATTCAATATATAAACAGCAAGTGTGCACGGAGATGTGCAGAGGTGTGTTCCTTGTAGAAAACATCACAACATGTTCACTAATGTACTATTAGAGACTCATCAAAGCCTGTTATTTGAGCACTCAAACTTTTGACTTTATTACTGTGCTGCCAAATTGGCTTCTGATCTACTGGACCTAGTCCAGACAACACTGCATCACTCTATTCCCACCAACACCAACTTGTATTACCTTCTCATGCAAATTTGTCCTCATAAGATCTAGACTGTCACTCACACTGCAGTTTCTGACGGATGTGTCTCGCTGTTTGCTCTGCAGTCTGCATGTACAGGGAGCCTTCGCTGCACGAGATTGAAGAGAAGCAACGCTCTAGGAAAAGCTCAGGAACTCCCACCATGAACGGAGGCAAAGCGGTCAACCAGAACTCCACATAGCAGGGCCAGAACACACACACACACACACACGCACATACACATACACACGCCCTGCCCAAGCTCTTACACCTGGAACCACGGAAACCACAGAACCCACAGAAACCTGGAACCACACGCTCTACCAAGGCGACGAACGGCTGTTCAAACTTTCAGAAGAACTCGCAGGGGATCAGTGCAAGCATATATTCCCAATCAGGACTCGAACTCATATTTTATGCAAAAAAAAAAAAGGAAGAAAAATGGAAACAAAAAAAATTAAAAAACATAAACAAAAAAAAAGGGTCAACAGCAACGAGCAGTAGGCTGATTCATAACAATAGTACTCTCCATAACGATATTGTTTTGAATTGATGCTGTGAACAACAGAAAAACCCAGCAATGGAGCTTTAATCATTCTTATGTGTAACGATAACTCCTGAATGCACCTCCTTGTGTTCTGGTGTGCTGCTGGTACCGAGGACATCGAGAATAAGTCTACCTTCTCCATTTACCATTACTGATTTCTTTCTGTTATTATTGTCGAGACTGAACAACTGGTTGGAGCAAGTGTAACTGTTATTTATTATTATTATTATTATTATTATTATTATTATTATTATTATTATTATTATTTCTTTTGCAATTTACTTAAAGGTCAATGCACTTTTGCACTCTGGAGCGTTGGTTATTGGGTGAATGTATACGAATCGGACTGTATTATATTGCATTCTTGAGATTTCATGGTTGGGACTGTTAGCTGGAAATGGGAACGCTGTGTGAGGCGACCGTTGATCTACCTTGTATATGAAACAGGACAGGGTGTAGCTAGCTTTTTGGAATTGGCTTAATGGAATACTTTGTGTTTCAACTTGATCTGTATCTGGCGCATCTGCAGCACACGGTTAATGACCATGGACAATAATGTCTATATGTTTCTGAGCCCTTACAACCATATGCTAATACATGTTGGTCAAATTTAACTGCAATTTAATTGACGTAAGTATTTGCTTATGTAACTATGGCTACTTAGAAATGTCATATGTCATCATTGGCTATATAAATGCTGTCATGGTTAACGTTCAGAGTTATTCTTAGGAATGCTAGACTAGGCTTTAAGAGTTTTGATGGTGTTTTATTCTAAGGCTTTAGCTTAGCACAAACCACAATTTGTGTCCTATAACTCTGGTGGGCCTTGAGTGATATTTCCCCCAGGTCAAAGTTGATAAAGTCTAAAGAAATCTGACCTGAAGTATAACCAGAGGTCCATTAAAGTAGATAACCAGAACCCAATTAAACAGAAGACTACTTGGTCTTTTATGTATTGATCTAATATTTCATATCTGTGGAAGCAAAATTGGTAACCTTATTTTGCAGCCCTTTCCATCCCGATAAGCATCAACAACTTATTTTCGGAGGCCATGATACGCTTCCATAAACCTGTGTTATGAATATCTGACTTAAAGAGATACTTGTTCTTTAAATATAATAAAAATTTGAATTCCAAAATTCAAGTTAACTACTATTCCCCTATAATATGGTCCTACCTTTAGAAAAAATGAAAATTTGATTATGTTTTAGGCCATATTTATGCAGACATACAATCCATTCTAAAGGGTTCCCATACTTCTAGGCACCGCACTGTGTTAATGAAACCGTTCTTGAGTTACGGAGCTATGCAAACAGCAGGTATTGGGTTCTAAGGGCAACCCCCCTTTGCCTTCTCTTGTTATTCAGTTCTGAGGCCTATCTGTTCTACATACTGAGAAATGCCTGCTGCAGATGCGGCAGATAGAGATTAGGTTTTAAATGCCGGAGTATTCCTTTAAGCTGGCATTATTTATCCATTTTCCAAACATACGTTCTTCACAGCTTTCCGAATCATGGCTCTGGATCGGGTACAGATTGTTTATGTGCATGTTTGTGCAGTGTCCCGTCGACCGCAGCTCGTCTGCTCCACCTGGAACACAATACAGTTTAACACCTCGGACCGCCGCAAGAATCTGTAAATAGCTGGAAACTGAATTTTTTCGGATTTCCTGTCCAAAAAATTCCTGGCGCCCATCCCAGACGCTTGTTTTTTGTTTTCGTTTTTTCCTGGTATACGGACAAGCACTTCTGAGCTAGCGCAAAGCTGACTTAAGCCCAGCTTACGCCTCGACAGACAGTGAAGTAACTCTATACCTCCTTTCCCAAGCATTCTCCAACTCAGGAAGCCCTAGTCTGAGGTTCGAACGTTTGTTTAGCACACCGCTAGCCCCGTCCAGCCCAAAGCACAAAGACTGGCCACAAGCGTGGTCCCTCGTTCAGGGGCCTCCAGGCTGGAGGTTTGGACAGGGCGGGTAGGGTGTTTGGTCCGTGGTGGGGGGACACGCAGGAGCTGCAGTACAGCAAAGCTCTGTTTGAAACGTTATGCTATTCACCAGTCTTCCACTAGGGGCAGCAATGAGCGCTGAGCCCGAGTCTACCGCGAAGGAAGAGCGAACGAGAAACGTGCAAAAATAGCAAAAGACTCCAATGCATGAATCAGGAATGCTGTGTTTCTTCTTGATCTCGAGTGGACAGGTCATTCGGGGCGGGATTAGGGGTTTTAGGGGGTGGGTGTGAAAGGAAGTTCCAAAGGAAGTTGGAAAAGCAGGAAGTGACTGTAAAAAACAAAACGTGGGTTTCCTTTTCTTGCTGTGTTAAAAAACAAACAAACAAAAAAACAACAAAAAAACAGAAGTGTTTATTTTTCATGTTTGCAGATGTTTTCACCTTACTGAAACACTATCATATTATGCATTATGAACTATGAGATGTACAAAAAAATAATAAAATATGCATTGATATTACCAAGCAGAATGACATTAGGGATTGTTTAAGAATAAAGGTATGATACCAAGCTTTCATTTGGGTGTCTCTGCTGTGTTTCCATATGTCAGTAATATTTGGTTCAATACAGATCATTTTGTCCAATGTCCTCTAAAAAAGAGCTTCAGGGGAAACTCATACAACACACCGTCAAATGTACCATGACGTGATATTGACCACATATCGAGGCGTTTGTTCATTTATAACACATTTGCTCATTCCTATCCAAGGATTGCCGGAGAAATTGATCATTTGCCCATAGTGAGGCATGGCTACTCATTTCCTTAATTCAATGTCAAGCTAATTTCTTTTCTATTAATGCAAAGTAGGTTTGTTTTATAATCCTAATGAGTGACCACTAATTTGACTTGTTGAGATTCTAAATTTAAAGGCCAGTGCTAAGTGATTTCAGCTTGATTTTCATTTTTCCAAACATATGTTCTTCACAGCTTTCCGAATCACGTAATAATCATGATACTACCACCACCATGCTTCACAGATGGGATAAGGTTCTCATGCATTGGATGCTTTAATCCAATGTCTTCTTTTCTCTAGAAATAGCGATTTTCATTCTAATCCAAATCTCCTATTTTTGGTCTCAATTGACCACAAAGTGTTTTTCCAAAAGCCCTCTGCCTCGTCAACATGAATTGCAGACTGGATCCAGTGCTCTTTTTGGAGAGCAGTGGCTTTCTGTCTGCAAGCCGTCCATTTTATTACAATCAAAGAAGTTTCACTGCCTGGTTTTTGAAACTTTGATTTCACAATAATTCAATCAATCACAAAAATTAATTCTATTCCATTTTACTAGTAACATCTCAGACTGGTCAAAACTGAATTTTTGCTGGTTGAAATTTAATACAATATTTGCGAGTTTTTACATTAAGTGGTAAATGGAATTTCTGAGATACAAAGCTTAAATTGCAATTGGAATTTTCATTTCAATTTCAGTGTCAATTTAATTTGCAGTATCCTGAGGGAAAAAACGCTAGTAAAAAAACGGTTACCATCATAATGAAATGGAAAAAAGTTTGGAAATCTTACCCGTGAAAAGTACAGTACATTATACAATAATATAGTTTCCAAGATTTCTAAGTTGAAGATGCTATCATATGGATTCATGTTTTTCCGTTTCCAAATCTTTGTTTCTTGAATAATAGTTAAATGGCATTGTGTTAAATTTGCCACCACATTTATATGTTCCCCAACCGTATCCTGTATCTGCTTCTTTACTACACAACTGAATGTTTCTTGCCGGACTTCTTCTGCTCTGTTTTTAAGATTTATGATTTCTTTTTGTTTTCATTTTTGCTGTTTTATCCACCTTAGTAGCCACACAGAGCTTCACTGGAGTAATCCTTTAATATGTATGACTTCATATACATGTGGATTTTGATTAGTTCATCTCTATGATGCTGCTGAAAACACTACACCATGATAAGATTCATCAGGCTAATCATGTAAGTACCTGTAAGTAAGTACCCCACTGGACATATGAGGTCATTTAGTAGCTAAATTACAGAAACTACTACTTCCATGTTACAAGCATGCTAACTTGCTAATATATCAATATATCATCATCAATCATTATCATCAAAGTAAGTGACGTAATAGTGTAATTTGCCATAATGGGAGCGGGACTTCAAAACAATATGTGGTCATTTACAAGGAGGGGTTAAAAAACATTCATGAAAAACTACACTGATACATAAAAAAATATATCATCACCATATTTAATCTTAACAGTCCTTTCCCCCTCCCTCCATTCAGACTAACAATGAACAATTCTTCAACCAATTACTGACTGCTGTCGCAGTTACCAAGCTTCAGTCATGATGTTCTTCACTGTAGGATGCTCCCTCCTACGCTCTTAAATTATTTCCCATAATTATTTATAGTGTGAGATTTCTGGATGACTCTCTGTAACTGACCCACACTCTATATTCTCTGATACTGGTATATATACTGCTCTCACCACAGTTGTAGAAAAACCCTAGGTTAACCTTAACCCCAACCTAATCCTGACCCTAAGCCTAGACAAACCCAAGCCAATCTTTAACCCTAGTCTAAGCCTAACTCTAGTTAACATTAACCCCAACCTAATCTTGACCCTAACCCTAGGCAACCCTAACCTTAGCCGATCTTTAACCCTAGCCTAACCCTAACTCTAGGTTAACCTTAACCTCAACCCAATCCTAACCCTAGGCAACCCTAACCTTAGCGGATCTTTAACCCTAGCCTAACCCTAACCATGGGTTAACCTTAACCCTAAACTTATGCTAGCCCTAACCCTAGGCAAACCCTAACCCTAGCCGATCTTAAACCCTAGCCTAACCCTAACCCTAGGCTAATCCTATCCTTAACCCTAGGCGAATCCTAACCCTAACCATAGCCTAACCCTTACCCTATGAAAACTTTAACTCCAACCCTAGCCGATCCCTAACCCTAGCCTGAACCTAACCCTAACCATAGCCTAACCGTAACCCTAGCCTAACTCTAAGATAATTCCAAAAACTTTTTTTCTGTCGAGTCACAGGTAGACTCGCTTGTGTGCTTTAGATCATTGTACTCCTGTATAATCCAAGTGTGCTACCTTGATGATCAGATATTCTCAGATATTCAGCATTTTCTGATAGAGAGCAGAATTCGTAATTCCATTAATTGTGTCAGTTCTTCCAGTTCCTCCAAAGCAACAAAGCAGCCTCAGGCCATCACACTACCACCACCATGTTTCACTGTTGGTAAGGGCTATTTTACTGGTTGTGACTGCAGTGCTGAGAATGATCAACCCCCCACCTCTGCTCTGTGGTGGTCCTGACAATTAAAGAACAGGGTAGAAGAGGGTAATAGAGTATACAGAGAAACTGATGGACTACAGTCTGTAAATGTAGAACTACAGAGTGCCCCTATGTGGTCAGTGGAGCTGATAGAATGGACAGAGATTGTAGATACAAGGAGCTGGTCTTTATATTATGGCTAAACAGTGTATAGTCGTGTTGGTAACTGACTGACTGAGTTCTGAACAACTTTGTTCAGATTTTAACAATCAGGCTGTGTAGACTTGGTAATGAAATTGGTAGATTTACCCTTTATCCACCCCAAATTCATATCCCATGGTGATTTTTTGGGAAAAACTTTATGCTGTACAAATACACATAGGTCTGGGACCTGGTCAGTCAACCACAGGGAATAATACAGCTGTATTTCCATAAATACTAAATATTAAATCTTCCCCAACAACATCTTACACCCAGGGTTCATCCGTATGCTAATGGCCTACCTCAGAATGACAGCTTGGCCCGGGAAGTCTAGATCGCTAAACCTGCAGAAAGCAGTAAGTACCTTTCATTAAAACATGTTCTCCCTTTGTTCAAAAATTAAAGTGGCCGGATGCCAAATCTAGGGTGTCGTTTTGGGATGCTGCTCCTGCGCCCTTAATTCTCCTGTTGTCATGGAAACAGACTTTTTCCAGCTGAGGAGGAGGAGGACAGCGACTATCCGACTTGCCAGCCGCTGTTGAGGTCTGAGGCAGGTACCTGTTTGTTTCAGCTTGTTTGTGCGGATGCTTCGCAAGGAGCCTAACCTCACACTGACCAGGCGTAAGGGACGCGATGTCACGTCCAGTGCACCCTTCGAGACACTAACTGCAGCGAGGGAGTGCATTTGTGTGTGCTTGTGTGCACACGTGCGTGTGCGAGGGTGTACACGTGCCTGTATCCCCTTGCACGAGGGAATGAGAAGGAGCGAACCAAAGAGAGGGAAGACAGGAGATGCGTTTTCTTCCTGGAGACTCTTGGGATGTATCTCTGTATTAATTAATCAATCAACCATTGATGGACAACTTTGGCATAAAAAGTATGGAGGCCCTAAAGTGACATATTATTAAATCTTTTAATAAGCCATAACCACATATAAATATCTTGAGGCCACAAGTTAGTATCTTAAGGCCACAAGACTTTTTTTTTTTTCACAGTTGAATACCGTTTACTGAGGCCACAAATTAAGTTACTTATGCCCACACATTAATATATAGAGGCCACAAATAAATAAATCGTGGTCACAAGTTAAATTCGCTACCAATTAGTATATCCACATCACAAATTAATATATTGAGAAATGTAACTCGTGGTCTCCGTATTTTCAATTGAGCTCACAAGGAGCTTAACTCGTGGGACTCAATATAGTAATTTGAGGCCACAATAACTTAAATTGTGGCCATGTCTCACGCCGGACAAAGTCTGATCGACGCACACTGAGTTAAAATCAGGGCTGGGTTTATGTAACAGGTTGGCAGTCAGGCTCAAAAACAGAATCCAGGCAAACATAGTACAAGGGACAGGCAAAGTCAGAGACGAAGAGACAGTCAGAGGTCAAAACCAATAAGGTTTCAGAACAGGGCAACCAATAACAGAGGGTAGAAGAAGAGAAGGGGCGACCCAGAGGTCAAACAGAGTCAGGATAGGATAGCACGCTCGGCAAGGCAACGGGAGTTAGCGATACTTCACAATGGGTGTGTGTGAACCAGGAGCTTATAAGCAAACAGACTAAATGAGATGCAGCTGGGAATAATTAATACTCTGGTGATGAAGAACGAGGAAACAGGGCATGATTTGGCGATGACGGATATGTGGCTATGACACTCTCAGACACTTTACTGTATATACTGTACATCTGAACTCCTGGACACTCTACTCCACTCAAATACCAATATATGCACATGTTTATTATATTAATTCAGTCATTATTGCACAAGCCTTGCACGTTCATGATCATTTATTTATTACTATTGCACTATTCTACAGTCTACAGTTATATTTGTATTGTCCTGTATATATTTCTTGCCTCCTTGTGAAGTGAGATATAAATATGTTTACATATTGATCGTTAGTGACCTGTACTATATATAGTTTATAGTTAACTGTTAATAATACTGCTGCCGATACCGACCCATTAAGGTTTTTCATACTGCACAACCCTTTTTTTATTTTATTTTTATTTTTTTTGTATTTGTGCTGTTTTTTTGTGAAACCTAAATTTCCTCCAGGGTCAATAAAGTATCTGTCACATCTCAAGCCGCTGTTACCCCTCCCTGCCCACAGAGGTCGCCCTCACCTGAGTTTTAGCCTTGAGGTTCCCACCTGATTGCAATCAGAGGCCATTTTGTATGTTTAAAACCTCCATGCTGGCCTTTGTTCAGTGTGAGGTCTTGTTTAGTGTATCCTACAATTCTGAACCGTTCCTTTGTATGTATTGTGTTTCCTGGTTTTGTACCCCTGCTTGGTCTCGGTTTTTGGCTGCATTCTTGTTTGTTTATTTTTGGATGGATTTTCTGATATCGAACCTGGACTGTTTTTGAATACTTGCCTATAAACCTGCACTTGACTCTTCATCTCGGTTGTGGATCCGTTCTGTGACAGTATCTATCTATCTATGACATCATCAGGTAGTGGGTTCTGGGAGTTGGATTTCAGGAGATCAGCGGAGAAGGGGAAGACCTGAAGTGTGACCACATGCCTTATTAAAAAAACAATCTCCATGTGACTTTAGGATCTTAGCTAGTCCAAAGAGCTAGTTCAGCTGCCAGCTGCCTAATTTCAATTAGATACACATGGTTTTCCAGGTTGTGTCCCAATTTCGGGATTGTTGGGAATATTGCTTAAAGCTTGACTCATTTGTGGGTAATTTATAGATCAACAACTTCCCGGAAGACCATAAAAAACACCTGTATGTGTTTGTAAAGACCCTGCGACGGACTGATGGCCTGTCTAGGGTGTTTCCTGCCTTCGTCCCAGTGAGCAAGGATAGGCTCCAGCTCCCTCGGTGGCCCTGAAGAAAAAATGGCTCAGAAGATGAATGAATGAATGAATGTGTGTAAAGTCAAATTGTTAAATCAAGTACAGGTGTACTTTTAAAAGGAATCAAGCTAACATTAGCATGCCTGCATATTCATCAGTCCTCTCCAACACGCTTAGCTTTGACTGGGAACACGCTCCATGCGTTGTAGGCTGAAAGCTCAATGTTATGTAGCGACAAGCGTTTGCCGGATTTTCCCAGGTTGGTTGGGTTCAGCTGCCAGTGATCTGTAACCTGTAGCTTCCCCAAACTGTAGCGACAGTTGCTACCCAAGCATTCATCTGTGGATTAATAAGTCTGTTCCATTGTTTAGTTAGCGGCCTGATCCATGAGGATCGTCTCAGCCTGTTTTGTTTATCCTCCGTCTCAGCCTCCAGAGAGAACAGGGAACTCCTTCTCAGCTGGTCCTCATTAAGGAATAATTGGTCTTCGTTCAATTAATACGCCCTCACGTGTCGGCATGGGGCTTTTGATCTCGCGCTTGGCTCCCCTCCCGGCTCATCAAGGCAGCATAAGCTCAAAGACGCCTGGTTTTTATATTTCACTCGTCGGTTTATGTTCTTTCCTTTTTGTAGCAATGGGAGGAGGACGCTGGCGGGGATCGATCAAAAACAAAGGGATCCTGAGAGCGAAAGGAGTCAAGGCGTTTGAAAATTGACAATAAAAATGAAGGAAAAATAAAATCAGAGGCATGAAAGCACAAACAGGTTTGCTCCTCCTTGATTGGAACATGGGGTTACGATGACTATACCGTTATACCGATGATACCGTTGTGCACTTTCTTAGGGAAGTGGAATGCTAAAAGTTGGAGAAGTGAGAGGGGATATTCATTTCTCGGTGCTGAAGTTTTGTGCTCCGTTGGGATTTTCTCCAAGAATAGTACTGAGTGACAGAACAAAGCTCAGCCTGTCTGCTTCGGTTCACGCTTTAGCAATTCCACATCAACCTTTCTACTCTGCACTACTCTGTCTGGCAGCGAGCAGACAGACAGACAGCAGGCTTCATGGCACTCATCTGTAAGCTTTCCATTCATGCCGCATTCCCGACAGCTCATCTAAATTAAGACATTTCACACAGAGATGCAGAGACAGACTTCCCAGCTACTTTACTGAGTTCTATTCAATATGGGGAACCATGTGGGAGCAGTGTCGGAAAACTTGGTAGTATTTTCGGGAAAAACTATGTAATAGTGCAAATTGTGTCCCTGGTATGTTGGAATAATACAAGATAAACTATCCTCAAAATTCCATAACAAGTTATGTTAAATATAATGTTACTTGGAATAACACACTGGAATAACATCTGTGATTGGATTTGCCATGGACTGGGCAAGTTCCTGGATGTAGGCTACATCGATGTTCAATTTGGTGGATGCCTTCCCTGGCACAATTCCACAGAGAATTCCCTGTAGACTGGGATTTTCCCACTGCTGGTAGAGCCATATGACCGTATGCTTCCGTAGACCTCCAGATCCAGCTACTTCCTTCACACTATGGTCTTTGGCCACGCCCAAATGCAGTCACTCCTCTTAGCCAATCATTAGCATCTGCTCTGGAGCCATTTTCCACACATGGAACGAGACATTCCCTGCACTGTAGCACCTCTTCCCAATCTATGGATCCCGTCACTCACACCCCGCAGGGACTTAGCCCCATCATCTTTGTGCAGCGCCATCTGCAGGAGTCTGAAGTTGCTACACAGTTGAGTCACATTACTATGACTGCTTTAAACTTCCGAAAGTGGCGCCGCATAGCTCATGAAGGAAGTCACGTTTTCATGGCCCATCTCTGGGCCCACTCATCCACGTCGAAGGCACTCTCAACCGATTTCGGTAAGAATCCATCCTTGCAGATCACGTACATCCAAGCATCCTGATTGCCTTCCCTGGGGCGGATTCAATCCTCCAGCAAGACAATGCAACATATCACGTGGCTAGAAATGTCCAAAATTGGTTGGAAGAGCATGTGGGTGGCGTTCCCATTTAAATTTGATTCCCTCAATTTATAAACAGTACATGGTCAAAATGACAGTGGGTAGAAGCAATTCTAAATTTCATCATAATGCAAAATCTGAATTTTTTAATTAAGTCGTGGTGTAAACACCTTAACATAGCAAATTTCACCACCTGTGTTTACTGAGTACTTCTTAGGGCCTTTTTGGAAATCATATCACTTCTCTCTTACTGGACAGACTGAATATCCTTTCTAGCCTGTCAGGACAGACGAGTGTGAGTAGAGGACAAATACGGTGTCAATGAATTCCGTGAATTCTCCAGCTTCGGAAGGCCAGAGGCACCGGCTGCTCCCCATTTTTCTCCTCCTCCTGTCAGCCAGCTGAAGGAGCGTTCAGGATGAGGCTGATGGATGTGGACTGTGTCCTTCTCCTGCAGAACACCTGTGACGTTTTGAGACAGTTACGGTATTATTACTGTATATATACAGTAGGATGTGACACCTCTTGTTTTTCTGTGGATGTCCTTTATGGAATGTCTCCTCATGGAAAACCTTGACTGCTCTGGTGTTGTAGTGTAAGATCAAACCCAACATGAACGTAACTGTGTGCCAACCGTGTGTGATTGCCTGTGTAATCTCCATATAATATTCGTATAAATGCTAAGGGTTGTGCTCAGTGTAAGTGCCAAAACAAAGCATTTCAATATCTACATCTCTTAGTGTTTATTCACCTAAGTGCTTTATAAACAGATGGGTCCTCGGTCGGCATTTGTAGACCGTGAGAGAGTCTGCTATTTGGACAGCCACTGGGAGTTCATTCTACCATCTGTGAGCCATTACAGAGAAGAGTCTGGACCCTCAAATGTAGAAGAAATGAAAAAAGAAAGTTTTCTAAAGAAACTAGATGAAATGCTAGATAGATAGATAGATAGATAGATAGATAGATAGATAGATAGATAGATAGATAGATAGGTATACTGATAGATAGATAGATAGATAGATAGATAGATAGATGGATGGATGGATGGATGGATGGATGGATGGATGGATGGATGGATGGATGGATGGATTGATTGATAGATAGATGGATAGGTATACTGATAGATAGATAGATAGATGGATGGATGGATGGATGGATGGATGGATGGGTGGGTGGGTGGATGGATGGATAGATAGATAGATACAGTGGGGAAAATAAGTATTTAGTCAGTCACCAATTGTGCAAGTTGTCCCACTTAAAAAGATGAGAGAGGCCTGTAATTGACATCATAGGTAGACCTCAACTATGAGAGACAAAATGTGGAAAAAAATTGAGAAAGTCATTTTGTCTGATTTTTAAAGAATTTATTTGCAAATAATGGTGGAAAATAAGTATTTGGTCAATAACAAAAGTTCATCTCAATACTTTGTTGTATATCCTTTGTTGGCAATGACAGAGGTCAAACGTTTTCTGTAAGTCTTCACAAGGTTGGCACACACTGTTGCTGGTATGTTGGCCCATTCCTCCATGCAGATCTCCTCTAGAGCAGTGATGTTTTGGGGCTGTCGGCGGGCAACACGGACTTTCAACTCCCTCCAAAGGTTTTCGATGGGGTTGAGATCGGGAGACTGGCTAGGCCACTCCAGGACTTTGAAATGTTTCTTACGAAGCCACTCCTTTGTTGCCCTGGCAGTGTGCTTGGGATCATTGTCATGCTGAAAGACCCAGCCACGTTTCATCTTCATTGCCCTTGCTGATGGAAGGAGGTTTGCACCTAAAATCTCACAATACATGGCCCCATTCATTCTTTCATGTACACGGACCAGTCGTCCTGGTCCCTTTGCAGAGAAACAGCCCCAAAGCATGATGTTGCCACCCCCATGCTTCACAGTTGGTATGGTGTTCTTTGGATGCAACTCCGCATTCACTTTCCTCCAAACACGACGAGTTGTGTTTTTACCAAATAGTTCTACTTTGGTTTCATCTGACCATATGACATTCTCCCAATACTCTTCTGGAACATCCAAATGCTCTCTAGCAAACTTCAGACGTGCCTGGATATGGACTGGCTTAAGCAGGGGGACACGTCTGGCACTGCAAGATCTGAGTCCCTGGCGTCGTAGTGTGTTGCTGATGGTAGCCTTTGTAACGTTGGTCCCAGCTTCCTGCAGGTCATTCACTAGATCCCCCCTTGTGGTTCTGGGATTTTTCCTTACCGTTCTTGTGATCATTTTGACCCCACGGGCTGAGATCTTGCGTGGAGCCCCAGATCGAGGGAGATTAGTAGTGGTCTTGTAGGTCTTCCATTTTCTGATTATTGCTCCCACAGTAGATTTCTTCACATCAAGCTGCTTGCCTATTGCAGATTCAGTCTTCCCAGCCTGGTGCAGGTCTACAATTCGGTTTCTGGTGTCCTCCGACAGCTCTTTCGTCTTCACCATAGTGGAGTTTGGAGTGTGAGTGTTTGAGGTTGTAGGCAGGTGTCTTTTATACTGTTAACGACTTCAAACAGGTGCCATTAATACAGG
>JAMWET010000640.1:200000-232500 GCA_024036415.1 Prochilodus magdalenae | reverse complement strand
GTGCTGTGACTGCAACCCAACGCCCCAGAAAAAGAAAATCTGCCTAATAAGAAACAGCAGCAAAGTCAAACGTTCCAGTGCATCTTCAGGGCGAAAGGCGTAATGGCTCGTCTGAACCGAGGGAACACGTTCTGAAATTAGTTTCGACGCTCGCCACTTTAAACCCCATCATCTCTTTATGAAAGTGTCCCAGGGGTTTCGCCCAAAATGCAATTTGAATCTCTTATGGATCCGCTTGATTTTCTTGATTACAGGTCACATGGTAGCGTGAAACGTCCTTTCATATCTGTACTTACTGAAACAGTTCTGCAACTTCAGGATTAACTCATTTATCCAGCCTTGATAGAGAGTGAATGGATGGAGATGCAGGGAGATAGTGGATCTGGTGGGGTTGGGAGGGGGTACTTAATGAAAGAGTCCCACCCTTGAGTCATTTTCGAGAGTGAGGGGAACAAAATGTCTATTTCAAACCAGACAGCCAGGAGATGAATACACGTGTCCTTGGAGAAATGGGAAGCTATCAGTACTGCGGATGAGTGCAGTGAATGCTGTTAACATTGAAAGTGGCATTAAGAGTTTCCCACCACTTCAGGACCAAGGTCCCCGTTTTGATTTTGTTTGGAAGCTGCTGTTTTGAGCACATCTGAGGTCAGCTTTGAGCTTTGACTGGCTTCAAGATTTGTTTAGAGGGGCTTGTGGTGGGCTCACACCTTAGCTGATGAAATTATCACAACTGCGACAAAGCCTTGGTAATGGTAATGAAACAAGTCCTGGGACCAAGTCCCAGTGGTGGACAAAGTGTACCTTGTACCTTGTAGATGAGTTTAGGTAGCAACCCCCAAGGTAAAATACTCCTCCAGTGTCAGTAGAAGCTTCTCCCTTTAGACCTCCACTGGAGTAAAGGTACTTAAGTATGTGCTACAAATGTACTTAAGTATGGAGAGTAACAGTACTAGAGTATGTACCTTCAGATGTACTTAAGTATGGAGAGTAACAGTACTAGAGTATGTACCTTCAGATGTACTTAAGTATGGAGAGTAACAGTACTAAAGTATGTACCTTCAGATGTACTTAAGTACTGAGAGTAACAGTACTAAAGTATGTACCTTCAGATGTACTTGAGTATGGAGAGTAACAGTACTAAAGTACTGAGAGTAACAGTACTAAAGTATGTACCTTCAGATGTACTTAAGTATGGGGAGTAACAGTACTAAAGTATATACCTACAGATGTACTGGAGTATGGAGAGTAACAGGAGCATGGTTTATTAGGGCTCTAATGTCCTATTATCATTTCTGGAACAGGACTCTTCATCAGCTCAGTGTAGGTGAAGAGACTCTAGTGTCTCTCAGTTCACCAGTCTTTAATAGAAGCTCATTCATTAGTCTGACACTGACGTCTATTCACATCATCAATAGCACAGAACCCTGAAGGAGAACAGGTTTCATTAGCTAGAACCAAGCTCTGTCCAACATGTTCAAGCTCAAAATCAAAGTTACCGCTGTACTCTGATTGGTGGGCTCGTGTCACGCTTCTTCTTTCTTGGAGATGTTATGTCTTAATGTACACATAAGCCGAACGGAAGGGCAGATCTTCTTCTTCTTCAGTCGTTCTTTGGTTGACTTACTAGTGTGTTTTGGATCATTGTCTTGTTGAATCACCTAACATCTCCTTAGCTGGAGGTCATGGACCGCTGCCCTTATATTCTCAAGTAAAATGATTTGATACATCATTGTTCTCTCAGTGATCAAATGTTGTCCAGGCCCTGAGGCATCCATTAAAGTTGGGATGAGGTTTTGGTGCACAGTGTCCTTTTTTCTCCAAGCATTCCGCATTTCTTTTAAAGCGTTCACATCTTTCAACATTTTCCAACATTTTCCCCGAATCATTGTGGAACATCTTGAGACGGGCCACAAATTTTTATTTTGGACAACAGCTGCTTCCTTTGTGGTGTCCTTCGATGAACACCTGTGTTGTTCAGTGTTTGTTTAGTAGTGGACACATACCTAAAAGTTTTTTCAGTTTGTAGAGTCTTCTGTGGATTCAGGATTGTCTGTTGTGCTCTTTAGCAGGTGGTCCACTGCTAGGAAGATCAGCAGCAATCCTGAATTATCTCCAAATACATTTGCATTGGTTTAGCCCTCTGCATAGCAGTGAAAAGGTTTTCGCTACTGATGTGCATTTTGTTGCTATGGGAACCTTTTTTTGGCACTTTTACATGGTATAAATACAGCATCTCATCACTGTCCAACGAAGAACATGGATCTCCATTTGACTTTTACTTGTACCTGATGATATGCATATATAGAGTATTGTTCTGAAAGTCAGAGACCATTGACCACTAGACCATTGTTTTAAATTTTACCTCAAAAAATCTACTGAAGATAAAAGATAAATAATCAACTTGCATAAAAGGAGAAAGTCCAAGTGACTAATAAGTAGTTTTCAAAACTAAAGTTACAGAGAAAATGGTACTCCTAACATCCCACATCCTGGAACCACCAACACAGTGCCCTTCAGATATTTACAGTTTTATATTACTATATTTTTTATTTTATTATATTTATTGGTTTTTGTGCAATCTAAATATGTTCTAAAACGTCTCCATTATGTTCTAGATATTTTCATCATTAGAACACAGTAGCTGCTCTTTAGATTGTGTGAAACTTTCATCATGAATGGTCCGACAGAAATATTTCCAAAATTAATAATCAAAGTTTTAATTAAATAACGAATTAATTATTTATTAATAAAAAAAACTCAACGTTAACTCCTGTAAACCAACCATCCTGGAGATACTTGATTTTCTTGGGATAGAAACAATGTAAACGTATAACTCAATATTTATTTGATATTATACCAATACACAGGTATATACTTCATGGCCCTTTAGACTGGAAGTTGAACCCTCACTGTTATGTGGACTGAATATGTAATATATTCAGAAGGTGGATTATTTATGATTGCATTTTATATGCTGTAATGCTACAACTTCATGTTGGATAGAAAAGGCACTTGAAATGGGATATACTGCCAGCTATAGCCAAAAGACAGCAAACCGAAACACGTGTACATAACATAAAGAGTAATCTCATACTAAATTAATTTTACAATTGTCCATTAATAACATCACACCTACAGACATTCCTGCCGCCAGCTGATTAGACATCAAACAAGCCCCAGCATGTTCTCAGAGGACGTGTTGTTTTTATACCCATCATGCACATGTCACCAAACCACCTACAGGAATCTATTTTAGCCCATAATCCTTTAAAATGGTGCCATGAGTTTCAGAGCGCTGCAGAACTAGGGTACATAAACAATGGGGGTGTACTGAGGGTGCACCTACACAAGCAATTATGCCATGGTCACAGTCAGAGGGAACATTTATCATAAACGCTGACAGAGAACATGGCTCGGACAAACCAAGCTGCATCCCAGGCCCCAGTAACATAATAGCGAAACAGCATGGCGGAATAACTGCAGGGGAAAAACTTCGAGAGAGAAAGAGAGGGAACAATGCACTGTGACTAATAGAAGCGTGGCCTTGCCAAAACGGAGCAAGGGCTTCCACATTTCTCTTCAGCTGGAAAAGACTCGGATTCAGAGAGGCTGCGTTTTCCTGCGGGGATATAAACACTCACTGGCCACTTTATTAGAAACACCTAACTCACCTCCACTCACTGGCCACTTTATTAGAAACACCTATTTCACCTCCACTCACTGGCCACTTTATTAGAAACACCAACCTCTAACTTCCACTCACAGGCCACTTTATTAGAAACACATACCTCACCTCCACTCACTGGCCACTTTATTAGAAACACCAACCTCTAACTTCCACTCACTGGCCACTTTATTAGAAACACCTAACTCACCTCCACTCACTGGCCACTTTATTAGAAACACCTAACTCACCTCCACTCACTGGCCACTTTATTAGAAACACCTAACTCACCTCCACTCACTGGCCACTTTATTAGAAACACCTACCTCTTACTTCCACTCACTGGCCACTTTATTAGAAACACATACCTCTTACTTCCACTCACTGGCCACTTTATTAGAAACACCTAACTTACCTCCACTCACTGGCCACTTTATTAGAAACACCTACCTCTTACTTCCACTCACTGGCCACTTTATTAGAAACACCTCCCTTGTGCTTCCACTCACTGGCCATTTTATTAGAAACACCTACCTCTTACTTCCACTCACAGGCCACTTTATTAGAAACACATACCTCACCTCCACTCACTGGCCACTTTATTAGAAACACCAACCTCTAACTTCCACTCACAGGCCACTTTATTAGAAACACATACCTCACCTCCACTCACTGGCCACTTTATTAGAAACACCTACCTCTTACTTCCACTCACTGGCCACTTTATTAGAAACACCTAACTTACCTCCACTCACTGGCCACTTTATTAGAAACACCTACCTCTTACTTCCACTCACTGGCCACTTTATTAGAAACACCTCCCTTGTGCTTCCACTCACTGGCCATTTTATTAGAAACACCCACCTCTTACTTCCACTCATTGGCCACTTTAATAGAAACTCCTACCTTGTGTTTCTGCTCACTGGCCACTTTATTAGAAACACGTACTTCATCTCCACTCACTGGCCACTTTATCAGAAACACCTACCTTGTGCTTCCACACACTGTCCACTTTATTAGAAACACCTACCTTGGGCTTCCACTCACTAGCCACTTTATTAGAAACACCTCCCTTGTGCTTCCGCTCACTGGCCACTTTATTAGAAACATCTACCTGTGTTTCCACTCACTGGCCTCTTTATTAGAAACACCAATGTCATACTTTGTCATAGAAATGTTATGACCACCAACAGTTAGCCAAGTTGGTGCAGTTAACACATTTGTGCTAAGGGCCTATAACCGACTGAGTTATGTGTTATGAAATATTGAAGAAATGATTGAAATTTCTCCTTTTGAAATACAGTGTCTGTCAAGCGACCTTGCCCCCTCACTCACCCCCATTCAGAAGATACCACCGTGTGGCAAAGGGTGCATTTTCCTAGATGAAGGCACACATGGCAGGCTGAATGGAAACTGGCGGCTGAAAACAATGCCTCCTCATTGGCCAAAAATACCCCGGCCGCAGCTGCCAGGTTCGTCTATAGCACCACGGACCGTGAACCACGGTGAGCCATGCAGATCAAGCCCACTCGGGAACAAATCAGCATCTTATTTGTCAAGTTACAGAAAGGAGGAGCGTTTTTGCTTCCACTGACTCGGCGATAAAGATTTTATGGCTGTAAAATGTTACAAGCAGCTGTAATAAAACTCTGCATAAGTCAGGAGCTTGTTGAGGCGAGGCGGGTGTCATTCTGGCCTTTCCCGAGCCTCTCTGATCAGTGCTGCGTGAACTCCTATTCTTCTGTGGAGAGATAGAAGTCTCGGGCTGGGAGTGTGTGCTTTGTCTGGCGTCCTCTGCCTGTCTTTCAGTCTGTTCCTTCAGCGGATCAGTGACAGCGACCTGAGCCGAAGATGAATTAGATCTCCCAAAATTTCCAATCCCTCTCCCCGGAAAAAGGCCACGGACAAACAGGCAACAAGAACAAGACAGTCTGCTAAATAATTGCTGCTTTTCAAATCTATTATTTATTGATTGGCTTTCTTTTCTGCTTCGATGCTTGATTGAACCCGGCACTGGGTCTGAGGGCGAGACGTCTGCGAATGACTCTGTCTTCTGGAAGAAGCTGGAACGGAGAGGATTTGGCATTCTGCTTAGGAAACCATATTTCATTTCGCTTTTATGTGGCGTACGTAATGCCCTCGTGACGTGTGGCGTAAGCAACGTTGTTTTCGTTGAGCCTAAAGTTGTGGAGTAAGTTTAATTACTCAGCTAAATCTAAAGTTCTCAATGTTATTACTGCCTTATTCTTTTAAAGGGCTCATATCGTAGAACATCACCTCACGTTTCTTGAAACAGGAGTTGATTGTCGTCATATGTAAAGATTGCCAAAGCTTCACTCCTGACTCTTCACCGTCTGTAAATGAAATCTAGTTCGTTTGGAATTTATCGCTTTTGTGATGTCACTAAAACCAACCTATTTGCATACAGTCCTGCACAAGAATATAATTTCAGTCGGAATGTATGGAGTTCATTATGTGCCAAAGGTTTTAGGTTGATGAATAAAATCCATGAACAAAACATTTAAGTTATTTAACTCATTCCGATATGAATTTGCAACAACATTCCAAAAGGAATGGGATAGCAGTGTGTAAACTGATAACGAAGTGGTGGTACCTGTATAAGTTGTGAGGTGTTATCTTGCTCATGGCAAGACTCCTAGAGTTTTAATTACCAGAGTTAGAATGAAGCATGATACTGGATGTCCAACGAATAAAGCATTCCATGTCCGGAGTTATGCGGTCGTTTGACATTCCTAGATCCACAGTGTCACAGCGAGTACCAGGAATATGTCATACCAGGCACTACCACTCACAGTGAACAGCGCTGTGGACACCCACAGGTGACTGGCAGCATCTGGCTAGAACCATCTATGCAACTAGACAAGCGACTCCGGCTTATATTTTCTAGTAGTTTCTTGAAACAGGTGTTGATTGTCGTGATATGTAAAGATTTCCAAAGCTTCACTCCTGACTCTGCACCATCTGTAAATGAAATCTAGTTTGTTTGGAATTGATCACTTTTGTGATGTCACTAAAACCAACCTGTTTGCATACAGTCCTGCACAAGAATAACATTTGAGTTGGAATGTATGGAGTTCATTTTGTTCCAAAGGTTTTAGGTTGATGAATAAAATCCATGAACAAAATAATAAACTTATTTTAACTCATTCCGGTATGAATTTGCAACGACATTCCATAAGGAATGGGATAGCAGTGTGTAAACTGATAACAAGTGGTGGTACCTGTATAAGTTGTGAGGTGTTATCTTGTGAGGGAGGTTGAACTCTGCTCATGGCAAGACTCCCAGAGTTTCAATTACCAGAGTTTGAATGAAGCATGATACAGGATGTCCAACAAATGGGGCATTCCATTTCCAGAGTTATGCGGTGGTTTAACATTCCTAGATCCACAGTGTCACAGTGAGTACCGGGAATATGTCATACCAGGCAATACCACTCACAGTGCACAGCGCTGTGGACACCCACAGGTGACTGGCAGCATCTGGCTAGAACTGTCTATGCAACTAGACAAGCGACTCCGGCAAAAATCCCATCCACATTCCATGCAGGAGGCCTCACGTGCATATTCCACAGGCCAGTGTAGCGGATATGGGATCAGAAGGCCCACCGGAGTTCCTCTGTTAATAAGTTTTACTGGACTGCTCGCTGCTAGCAGTGTCCTCTAGGAATAACTAAGCTAGCCAACTGATCAGCTCATGAAATCAGGGTCAGGTGTTTTAAGGTATGGGGTAGTTGAAACAGTGTGGAGCTGTATGTCTCCAGCTGGGAAGCTTGCCTAGCTAGCCCTTTAGCCGACACTAGCGGCTAGGACATCGTTCGCATTCTGTGATGTTGAGGTCTGGCCTCTTGAGGTGGTCAGTCCATTGTTCAGAGAACACCAGCAGTGTCTCGGTTGGATGCGTCTGGATCTCCTTTTCTCAGTGAGGAGTTTCTTGAACAGCTAAGCATCCTTTCAGACCTCCATAGCATTGAGGTGTCTTCTTCTCACGGTGGAAGGATGGACAGGAACGTATGAATGTTGTTGTCAGATCTATAGCTTGCTCTCCTTCATCTCAAAGATGAAAATATAGGTTATCTGATGGAAACAGTTCTACAGGTCTTTCAGTTGGTTATTAGGAGTTCTGGAAAGAATCATTGTACTTAATGTTTGTTATGACTAGAAAAGAAATGAAGGGTCTCTGATATCAAGTGAGGTAGTTTGGAGAACAAAGTTTGGTTCCAGGTTTCTTCTGGATGTCTCCATTTAACAATCCCACCATCTGCTCACTTGATTAAATTAAATGAACTATTAATTAATCAAAACAGCTGCTGGCTAATAACTACAAATGGCGACACTGACATGCATCGTATCACCACCTGGTTTGTAAATGTCAAATGTCAAAGTAACATGCTGTAACTAACAGTGACGCTGTAGATAAACAGTGGCATGTGAAGGTTTGGCCACACCTGGAGGCTAAATGTGTAAAAGCATGCCCTGGTTTGCAAAAGTCATAAAGTCATTGGACACATTCCTGTCTAATAACTTTTTACTTTTACAGTTTCAAAATAACAAACAAGAGGCAAACGTCTGGACACTCTGCATGGTCAGTACTTGGCAACTGCTTTGGCAGCTATCACAGCTTGTAAATGCCACTTACAGCCCCCCATGCCTGCTGCTGCCGGTTGGGACGAGGTTTGAGGCCAGAGTGTTTTTAAAAAGCCGTGGAATTTGCATCACTGAACAAGCCACAGCGCTAATGTGACCTCCGCTGTACTCCATCCCACACAACTGACGCAGGTTGGTGGATGCAGGGCTGTTTATTCACCTGTACTGAGTTCAGCAACCACATGCAATCAGCACGGTCAAGCAAACGGTCAGCTAGCCAGCCCACAGCAGGAGTGTCTCCATGTGCCGTGTATCTGTGCATGCATAGCATCACAGTCATCTCAGTAATCACTCAGTACTAACCGGACATACAGTTTACGGTTTATGATATACATGCATGTCCTTGTGTTTCAAACTACAGATCAATTTCACCCCTTTCAATTTTCATCCTTTTTATATTTTTCCGTAACGAAAAAGCATATACAATTAACCGGTCACTGCCACCTAGCGGTAAAACCGGCCGTAAGGTGTGACTAGCCTAGAGCTAATTTTCCTGACGCTCTGCAGCACACAAATAACTTAACAAAAGAAAAAATATATAATCTAAAATGACAAACAACACGAACAAACCTGCCTGTAATGAGGTCAGCAACCAGCACCATCAAGCAAATGATCAGCTAGCCAGGCCACAGCAAAACAAGCTAATCTGATTAACTTTGTACGTGTGACTTATTACTTTAGTTAATAGAGGGTAACATAGCTTGCATCCACAAAGCCATCACACGCGCATTTATCTACTCGCATTTAACTACTAATGAGAAAGCAGAGCTGTAGTAAGTAGATAATAAAGAGATATGCTGAGAAACATACTTACCCACAGCAGGAGTATCTCACTCTGCCATGTATCTTCCAGAATTCACTCTGCTTAACTAACTAAAAAAGTGGCTGGCAGCGTTTGACCAGCAGATGGCGCTGAACTCATTTGGAGGAACTTCACTAAGTTATCTACATATTTCCAAGTATTTGTTTTAACACTGTTACACTAACAAGCTAATGGTGGTCTGAGATCTCGGGAAAGTTATTAGAGAGGCTAGGTCTCTTGGGGTGCCCAAACTTCTGCACGGTGCTTCTTTTCGCTTCCATCTCTGTATAATACAAAAATAATACACTAATGTGGCTTAACATGTTGAAAAGAATATTGCATCTTTGTGATATTTGGAGATCCAAGTGAGGAATTCATCACTCAATTCCTCACTTAACTAACTAGGTTTTTTTCCATTCCTGTGTTAGGGATTGTCACTCACTCTTCCCTACAGAAGACTTCCAGTTCTTCGAGATTTTCTGGGCGCTTTCTGGGCGCCATGCTGTACTCTTTCGAGGTCTATCCACAGATTTTCAATTATGTTTAGGTCAAAGAACACTTATGGCCATGGCAAAACCTTCAGCTTGTGGCTCTTCAGGTAGACCGTTATGGATTTTGAGGTGTGTTTAGGATCATTATCCTGTTGTAGAAACCATCCGCTTATCATCTTCGACTTTTTACAGATGGTGGGATGTTTGCTACCAGAATTAGCTGGTATTTAATTATATCCAGTTTTCTTCTATCAGTGAAATATCGCCACTGTCTGCACCACAACCCAAAGCATGATCAGTCGTCCTTTATGCTTAACAGTTGAGGAGCTGGGGTACACCCCAAGCCCACCTTTTGCTTAACCAAGATGTATTTTAGCTTCCTCAGGACTTTTCCAAAATGCATCGAGGCTTGTATAGATCCCGATGTAGACTCCAAATGCTGTGGTAAGGATGCAGTAAAGGTTTTCTTCTGATGACGGTTCCATGAGGGTTGGTAGTAAAGGAGAACAGTGCCCTGGCACTCCAGAGTCTGCTAACCTCCTGAAGGTCTTCTGCAGTCAAACAGGGCTTTTTTTCCCAGAAACAGTTCTCTGGGATTTTCTTGGTCTTTGAGACCTTCAACTTGACCTCCACTGTTAACTACCATTCCTTTATTACAAACTACTAACACAGCTACCTGAAAACTCTCAGTGTTGTAGCTTCTGCTGCTTTGTGGGAATAAAGTATTTTCATGTGGACAGTGCAGGGCAGCTGCTTAGAGCACCCCATGACCGCTGCTGCTTGTTGGGATGAGGTTAGAGGAGTCAAAGTGTTTACAAAGCCATGAATTTTTCATCACCTGGTTAATCCTACCGATAACTGTGAACAAGCCGCAGTGCTAACAAGCTAAGTAAGGTCTGAGATCTCTTGGGGTGCCCAAACATTTGCACGGTGCTTCTTTTCTCTTCCATCTCTGAGCAATACAAAAACAATACATGAATGTGGCTTAACATGTTGAAAAGTATATTTCATCTTTATGATATTTAAAGTGATAAGTTCATCACTCACCTCCTTACTTAACTATTCACGGTAACTAAAATTTGACTAGAGTTCCCAAGATTTTATGTGCCACTGTATTTTAAATATTTGGAAAGAGGGGGTGGGGTTATGTTGGATGTATATATAGTTTTGTTGGACCAATTTTGGACAATTTGTTGGACCAATTTTGGACAATTTGTTGGACCAATTTTGGACGATTATCAATTGGTCCAATCAACAAGAAACTTTCACAGAAGGTAAAACATGGCTGGCAATTTCAAATTCCATAAAGATTCCATAATGGTTTTGTCCTGAAAGCGGTAATATAGCGACACTGTCTCAAGAAGAACTTTTGCCGATTTTGGCTTTTATGCATTATTTAACCACAGCAGCTGCCATTTACATTGTATGGAAAAAAATGTTCCAGAAAAATCTGGTTCCAGCGGATTTCTTTAAAATGAAATCAGAGCTTTACACTCTCCTGTAAAGTTGCCTTTGTGGAGATGCTTGTTTCACTTTGGACAGTGGCGATATACTTTAAACTTACTAGTCTGTGTACTAACCAACAGCCCGGTTATATAAGGTGTGCTGTTATCCAATATGATATTTCACTGCCTAATTTAATTAATCAGTTTTATTCTGCTGTTTCTTCAGTTTCCTTGTAAACTCTTGGTATCTCCTACAGGTCTGAAAAACCCGTACTGAGGAAAGAATCCCGTGTTTCAGATTTGTATGTCTACTTTTGTGCCCCAGGCCAATCGGCTGGTGAATGTGAGAACATCTTGGGCTGCCGTGTCCTGCCTTTCAGATTATTAACATAACCGAGGTGTATTAGGCCAAAGCACGGCCTAAATCATGACCCACTTTGCACAGCAGGACACAAAGATGCCGGTGTTTTTCAGGAAACACAGTAAGACACCTCCACCAGGTGTGAACACTGTGCGTGAGAACTTTCGTTTGAAAAATTAAAATTATTTTTCCTACGTAGCTTCATTATAAGCTGGGTTTAGACAGCAGTGGAGCACAGAACCACTGGTCGGACAAACTGGAGATTCTCAGGGGTAAGATTATCCTTTACCCACGACCTTTAGCCTGATGTGATGTGATTGGTCTAATGTGATTTGTGCGTCTGAACTGAGGACGACGGATTAGTGTTACTGTTTGAAGGCATGTCTGACTAGTAAGTGGAGCTCTGTGAGATCTATAAGGCATTCACTCCCCCTGCTGGTGAGGAGGTGGCATTTCTCATACATGCGCACTACAGGTAGGGGTTTATGGGGTGCTAAAATAAAGCTATGTGTTATGTATTTCAAAAAGTGGCAATATCGAATGGGCAGATTTTTTTTTAATCCTCAAATATCAAAAATCGGTATTAGACATAACCAGCCTAAATCAGTCAGGCTCTAGCGTATATCGTTAACCTTAAAATGATTTGGTTATGATTCTTTAGGAAATTATTTAATGTATCACAAAATCTCAACTTTGGCCAAAATAAAAAAAATAATAATAACAAGATATGGCAAAAATCCTGCTTATGTCACATTGTCCTAATAGGGAGGACACTCGGAGGAAGAAATATCATTATTGTAGTCAGAGTAAATTAGAGAGGAGTTATTTTTATTTAAAAAATTATGAATTTCTTATTCAAAACTTTATTTTAAATGTTTTATTCCAAGTTTCTAATAGAACAACACACTGAGCATTTATTTATTTATTCATATTTCCATTTTAAAATTTGGAAACAAAATAGAAAAAAATGGAACAAAATTGAATTATTTTAATCATAAGATTTTTTACTTTTATTTTATTTTTAAATTACTCGTTTGTCTGAGATGACTCCAAACACTTTGACTCTTAGAGTCACTGGCCAAGAGTCAAACCCAACTACCAGACGTGCTGGAGTTGACTCCTTTGAAATCAACTCCCCATTACTAATGACAGTTAACAACCAGGCCCAACCAAAAACAAATTATGAATTTCCCACGACCAAAACTTTATGCGAAATGCAGCCATCCCGCGACCTGCAGCCAACACCTGAGCATTTATTTACCTGCAACCATCTCACGACCTGCAGCCATCCCGCAACCTGCAACCATCCTGCAACCTGCAGCCATCCCACGACCTGCAGCCATCCCGCGACCTGCAACCATCTCACGACCTGCAGCCATCCCACGACCTGCAGCCATCCCACGACCTGCAAATGACCACTGATGAAGGGTAAGAGCAGGACTATGTGGCCTGAAATGTTGGATACACCTTAAAATGTGCTGTCAGTGTAGAAATCCTGCTTGTGTTCCCCGTGTAAACATCAGTGCATTTATTCATAGGTACATTTCTATTTATTGATTTTCCATTGATACATATCAACCAGTTCATTTAAGCCAAAACATGGACACCTACACTACTGCATTTATAATACTACGTTACAAATGTTTTGTTTTCATGGTTCCAGGTAATAAATGTCGTTGTTTTTGTTTGTGTAGAAATTATTTCTCTGCTTAAAATGACTTCCCCCAATAAACATCAGTGCTTTGTGGTCAGGTACAATTCTATTTATTGATTTCTGGAACTGATGAGATATCAAGAAGTTAACCAGTAAAAGCATCTGCTAAAATGTGCAAGAGCATACTTGCGCCTGCATTTGGGGATACTACGTTACAAATGTTTTGTTTTTCATGCCATGCATGAGGGGGGGAGATAATGTTCCAGGTGAGGTGGACAATCGCTGCTCACTTAGATGAAGTTTTGTTGTGTAGACTTCTGAGGATGCATTGAAAAGAAGTGTGTGATGAATAGAGCTGTCTTTGTTTATGGTCCCGTACAGAGATCCCGGGAACAAAACTAGCTCCTGTTAGCATCTGTACCTATCCAGGTACAATGACAGTGAAGTTGAATTGAATTGAATTCCTGGTTTCCATTCCTGGCATAACATGTGCTCTTTGACTCTGTTGTGTCTGCTAGTCACCAGTGTGCTATTCGCAGCCAGCCAGACCAATCAGAGCGCATTCATGGAGGGAATTTCTGCTTGTAGTTGCAATGCCTGCAGCCCTGCCTGCTAGTGGTGCCCCTCCGTGCAATCCAGCCGGTACAAGTGTCGCTAGCCTGGGTGTGATTTTATTAGCGTGGGGGCGTTAAAAGGTCACCCTCATTCAGACAGGCCCTGGCACTCAGCGCCAAGTGCTAATAAAAGCAGTGAGCCCCAGTGGTCCCCTGAAAGTCTCGCTCCGACACAACATGCAGGTTCGACAAGCAGCTCAGTGCCAAGTACGTGGGAAGCTTTAGTTTTCTGAAAATAAACGGAGGGAAATGAGATAAAATGACTTTCAGTTTTCTACAGATGCTATCATAACTCCATCAAGCCATCCAGGTTCTCTGGAAGGGCAATCCTGATGTCATCCGAATGAAGGCTGCTGATTGGATGAGCATAAATCCAGGGAAATCTTTCTATTACTGATATGAAGAGGAGAACCAAGATAACACAAGCGAGCATCACAAGAGGAGGGAACAGGACCGTAAACTGACGATCTTCTTCCAGATACTGAAATGCTGAGAGGACTAAATGTAAGTCATGCAAATTATAATTTAGGGTTATATATATTTAGGGACATATAGGGTTATTTACCGAAATATATCTATCTAGATGATGATGCACATGATAGTGCTGTCAGTACAAAACTTTGCATCTGCAACAAAAAAAAAGGAAGGTGAATTATTTTAAGTAATTTTGGAGCATTAATGTTGGTCTGCTTACTGTGAAATTTAGATTTAAAAAAAAATGTTTTATCTATCTATCTATCTATCTATCTATCTATCTATCTATCTATCTATCTATCTATCTATCTATCTATCTATCTATCTGTCTATCTATCTATCTATCTATCTATCTATCTATCTATCTATCTATCTATCTATCTATCTATCTATCTATCTGTCTGTCTGTCTATCTATCTATCTATCTATCTCTCTCTCTCTATATATATATATCTATCTTTCTCTTTTTTTGCATATTGCATATATATATATATACATACATATATGTCTATCTATCTATCTATCTATCTATCTATCTCTCTCTCTCTCTCTATCTATCTATCTATCTATCTATCTATCTATCTATCTATCTATCTATCTATCTGTCTATCTTTCTCTTTTTTTGCATATTGCATATATATATGTATATACATATATGTCTATCTCTCTCTCTCTCTCTCTCTCTCTCTCTCTCTCTCTCTCTATCTATCTATCTATCTGTCTATCTTTCTCTTTTATTTGCATATTGCATATATATATGTATATACATATATGTCTACCTCTCTCTCTCTCTCTCTCTCTCTCTCTCTCTATCTATCTATCTATCTATCTGTCTATCTTTCTCTTTTTTTGCATATTGCATATATATATGTATATACATATATGTCTATCTATTTATCTCTCTCTCTCTCTCTCTCTCTCTCTCTCTATCTATCTATCTATCTATCTATCTATCTATCTATCTATCTATCTCTCTCTCTCTCTCTCTCTCTCTCTCTCTCTCTCTCTCTCTCTCTCTCTCTCTCTCTCTCTCTCTCTCTCTCTCTCTATCTATCTATCTATCTATCTATATATCTATATATCTATCTATCTATCTATCTATCTCTTTTTTTTGCATATTAGAAATTTCATTATGGAACCGCCCAATGGAAATGGTCTAAAATTGCTTGGAAAGAAATCCCTGTACATTGACTTCCATTTTACATTTGGAAAGTTCGCAACAAAGGTCATTTGTTCGATAGAAACTTGGTACCATGTTACTAGAGGGTTGCTTTCCACTACACAGCGAATGCCTTTATACCCAGGAGAAAATCTAAATCTACTTCCTGGTATAGGTGATTAATGCACAGATAGTGAGCTATTTTTGATTTACTATGTATTTAGTATGATAAATATAATCATTAGCGCTATTAAAACTAAACTTAGGTACAACTAACTGTACTATTTTCTAATTCACTTAGATACACATGTTAAAGTACATGTATAGTGCATTCAAATATACTTAACATTGACCTGGGTTGAATATTGCATTATGTTGAATATCGATCTATTGAAACATTTATTCTAACAAGTGTCAGTTATTGTAACTCTTTCTGGGTTTAAAAGTGATTAGAGCGAAACCTTTATGAAATTTGATCCTTGCTGAAATAGAAAAACAAATATGGCCTCAGCAGTACCTTTACTGAAGCGGGAGAAGCGTTCTTTACTTTTACTGCGGATTCATGTAAAGAGGTTTTATACTAAGTGATTTAGAGTGTTTCTATTGGTCCATTTATGATGAAGGTTTGATGCAATATAAAGGGCAGCTGATATTTTTATAAAAATACATTAGTATTATTATTTTATATATTGTGATACATATTTTTTTCTTTGGATGGCAATCAAGTGTGGATGATGTGTAGCCCTACAAATGCTGCCCTTCAGTACAGTGTTACTAGAAACCTTCTGCTTGTTGTCATGTTGTTCAAGCATGCTTTGAACCCCCGAGCCCCCCCCCCGCCCACTGTGTTATATTGGCAGTGTTTAAGATAACGCATCCACTCTCCGCAAAATTTGTTCCTTTTGTTGTTCAATAACATACAAACAATATACATCATGCAATAATGTTTTTTTTTGTTGTGCTTGGAACTAAAACTCTCCATAAGTTTCATGTCTGAAAACAAAAAATATAAAAAAAATAAAAAAATATATATAAAATATATATATATATATATAATTAAAATTATATAATATTATATTATATTATATTATATATTATATATATCTATATATATATAATTTATTTCTCTATATATATCTATTTTCAACTTTTATAAACAAAACTCAAGAACATATCACTCGTAATTGTGTGTCTTGACTTGTTATGCCTCTGTGTGGACTATTTTACTCTTTCTATTATTAAATATTTATTTTTATATACATTCATGTATCTATTTCCTTACTTCCACTTTTCTAGTTAGTTAATTTAATAGCTTGGTCTCTTAATAAATCAGTTTGCTTGACTATCTGCTACATTGAGAAAGATGACTTGACTTTAAAATGCACAGAAAATGCCAAAAGAAACTGTATAAAACTTACACTCTGCTCTAAAACCGCAGCATAAATGCAACTTAACCCATATATTTATTTTACATGCATTTCAACATGCTCCAAGTCAGTTTTGTTGGCCGGACCCCGCATGTGTCTAAGCCCACCTAATTGAATTTCCAGTTGCTTTTTTTAAAGCAGCATTTTCCTGTAAACTATTCTTGGTGGGGGTCAGTCAGAGTTGAGCTGATTAGCGCCGTATCTTCTGCCAGGATGGGCGTTTGATAAATCCGGCGATGCGGCTCTGATGATTGCGCTGATCTGCCTGCTATGGGCCGGTCCCTCACAGGGGGATTCTCCTGGGGGAACATGGTGCCCCCTGTTCAGAAATAGCCAAATTATTTCCATCACTTTGACCTTTTTAATGAAGATGAGACGCCAGGGCTCGGACACATGTGACTGTCTGAGCAGGGCAGGGCTAATCCCGTCAAAACGTGCCCTCACGCAGAGTGTGGAGATGTTTAGTGTCCTGTCATGTCCAGTGAAGTTTGGTGTTGCTGTCAGAACAAAACCTTGTAACCCGGTACATGATACCTTTACAGGAGGAGGACAAAATGTTCATCCATTTAAATGGAAGTCAATGCAAAGTCTAAACATGGAGCTGATGTTTTAAATTAGTCCTAAAAAATAGAAGGCAGCAGGTTCTTAGTGAGGAACCGAAGGTTGGGTTCTAGCTTCACTGGCAGATACAGTGAGCGTCTGGTTCATAAGAACAAGGTCAAGCAGCAAACACACAGGACAACACAGCTACAGACTGGCAGAGGGCCAAACCCACTCTCTACTGACCGTGATGAGCACCACCTCATCCCAATGTCCCTTACCCACCGTAAGATGACCTCGAGTGACCTACAGAGAGACTGGCGAGCGGTGGCTGGGGTGAAACGCACAGCGAGCATGGTTCTAAAAACAGGCTTCTGGAGGTCATTAGTGATTTTCTAAATAAACAGATCTAATACAATATCTGATCTGGAGTTTGGGAGGCATGCTTCCAGTAGTGTAGAGAATCAAACAGAACCAACACAAACCCAGAACCTGTAAACCTAGAGACACTGATCATTTTGAGGTGCTCTCTTCTATTTTTCCAGAGCTGTATGTATTTGCCACACCGCAGGTTTTTTTCTATGCATAGCAGTCTGATTATGTAAGTGCTACTATGTGTGTGTTTCAGATGCGCATTGTGGAGTGTGTGTTGTTGATCGTTGTCTTCATGATCAGCCCCCCACCTTGCAGCTCTTCGACCATCCAGCAGCAGGTAAGCAGGAAACAGAGAGAACACCAGGTCATCTTGAGACTGCTGATCATTCTAATTAGTAAAACTAATATATTGAGATAAGTTGTGATCTGTCAGATCTCATCAGATATAAGTAATGAATGTCAGAACAATCGGGACACGCCCAAAAGCATTCTGCACCAGAGCTGGCTCGTTCGGAGCATGCTCTGCCCTGCCGTGTTGTAGCTGTGTTGAATCAAATGCCATATGTGACAACAAGCAGCCTCAAGTACATGTCTGAGTTATCGTAATTTATTATGATCAGATCCATATAGATGAACTATACAGTTTGGTACTTAATATCAGATTGTAGGAATTCTAAACCAGTGAGCTAGAGGTCACTTTCTCAGAGGTGGATAGGTAAAGTAGTCGAAGCCCATACACAAGTGAAAGTGTTGTGAAAGAACACAGAGCCGGCCCTGACCAAAGTGATGCCCTAGGCAGGGTCTTGGCCGGTGCCTCTTAGATGGTGAAACCCAGGCACTAACAGCAGCTACATGATAACCTATAACACTCCTCATAGGAGTATATTACACCCAGCATTCACACACAGAGCACTTCTCTCACATGATGCTGCTGTTTAATGTACATACCAAATACAGTAAATGAACTGAAAATGAAAATCTCAAGTCTTACATCAGTTACTGAGTAAAGCACTTACAGTTGAATCCACCGTTATTAGCAGGGCTAACACCGGCTAGCTAACCAGGCTAAGGTGTCAGTAAGCGTTTCCCTCAGGCAGACGGGATAGTTTGTGCAGCACACTCACAAGAGAAAGTGTATTTCTCTAAATTATGGAGGTTATTTCCCCTCATAACACCTCCATAGTCGGCCCTACTTCTCCTAACAGGTTTAGAGTGGGAGGAACTGATGCTAACTCTAGCTGTTTAATACATTAGCTAACATTAGCGAGCTAGCTAACTTTGCTCTGAGCAGCTGACAGGAACTATTACTACACAACAGATAAGATCTATCTATCTATCTACCAACACAATAGAATGACCTCAAACCCTTCAAAACTACACAGTCAAGTCACATTATTATATAATACCCAGAGTAACTGCTATGTGCAGCACAGACAGCAGCCAGACGTTCTGGGAGTGACTCAATAAGGTCCTGGTATTGAGAGACATTGGTATCTGGAGCCAGGCTGACTGCAGTGCATCCCTCAGCTGCTGGAGGGTGTGTTGGGGAGGATCCATAGAGTGAACACAACAATCAAGGTGGTCCCACATATCGTTGCTGTCCAAAGAAAAACATGTATCTCCATTTTTGTTGATTTTTACTTTTATGCCTCATTGGATCACATGAGCTGCTGTTTACACTGGCTGGGAATTTCATGAAGAATGGCACGACAGAAATGGCCCAAATAGCTTGGAAAAATGTCTGGTTCCATTGACTTCCATTCAAATTAAACAAGGTTTTTGACCTCTCCTGTAAAGTTGCTATTTTGGAGATCCCTTTTTTTCTTTGGACAGTGAGGATATGCTCAATTAGGTTCAAGTCTGGGGAATTAGGGCGGCAGGGTAATCCTGGGAAGTCTTGGCCATACTCTTCCTACAAGTGTCAGACATTTCTAGCTGTGTAACATGTCACGTTGTCTTGCTGGAAGAGCCCATCCGCCCCAGTGGAGACCATCAGCATGTATTGGTGTATGTGATCTGCAAGGATGAATTCATACCCAGATCATGTGAGAGTGCCTTCCTCATGTATGAGTGGGGCCGGAGAATGCCACAAAAATGTCATTTCCAACATGAGCTATGTGCTGCTGCAGTCAAAAGTAGGAAGTAGTCATAATAATGTGACTTAACTGTGTATATACACAGAATATTAATAACTAAGAGTGTTATAATAAAAACAGCATGCTGGATAAAACTGAACTGATATAAATCTGCAGGACTGCTCGAACATTCCAGCTTCTCTCCAGCGTTTCCCTCTGTTTCCTCAGAATCGAACAGCACTTCCTGTCAGTGCAGCGCTTCTGGCTGATGCCACTGTGGAGCGCTGTGGTGAAGCGGACAACAACACTAAAGTCCAGCAGGCCCAAAAGAAGCCGAAGGGCTTTCCTGGGGGAAGGACCCCACTAGACCCCCTCTCCGTCAGCCCTCTCAAACCCAAAAAAGAACGGCCAAGGTATTACATCAGACAAACAACGTTCAAAACGTATTTACATAAACCTTGATTACTATGCTTTCACTTTGGGCCATAAACTCAAAATACCATTTTCTATCATATGGTTATCATAGGGATTTATTATTTTAGAGTCATCTACGGCTCTGGTCATCATTCTGGACACATCTAACAATTATTAGAATCATCATAGAGGTTTATCCGCAACACATCTGGCTGTATATTACTAAACACATTGAGTCCAGGCGTTTGGACGGAGCAGCAGGTCTGTGGAGGCTGAATGGTCGTGCCTCTGCTGATGGATTACACAGCTTCTAATTAAGGTGCTACGCTACCAGACGTTATGTTATGATAACAGAGTGAGACAGGCGCAGCTGATCCGTCAGAATAATTCCCTCGAGAGGAAACATTTCCACACATGAGTTCAGTCATCCGCCACGAACAGATCAGACAAACAGTGAGCTGTGAATGAAAAAATAGAACAAATTAATATGCACTGATATTCTTATATGTATTATATATATATATATATATATATATATATATATATATATATATATATATATATATATATATATACACATGTATATATGTATATATGTATATATGCAGTCATATCAGAATATTATGAATTAGCACCACTTACCATATTTCAGGACCACCACAGAGCAGGTACTATGTGGGTGGTGTTAGTGTGGGTGGTGCTGGTGTAAGTGGATCAGACACAGCAGTGCTGCTGGAGTGTTTAGACACTGTGTCCACGCACTGTCCACTCTATTAGACACTCCTACCTTGCTGGTCCACCTTGTAGATGGACAGTCAGAGACGATAGCTCATCTGCTGCTGCACAGTGCAGTGTTGGTCATCCTGTAGTCCGTCGTCAGTGGTCACAGGACGCTGCCCACAGGACGCTGCCCACAGGACGCTGCCCACAGGATGCTGTTGTGCCAGATAGTTTTGGTTGGTGGACACTGAGGTGTCCAGCAGCACTGCTGTGTATGATCCCCTCACACCAGCACAACACTACCACCACGTCAGTGTCACTGCAGTGCTGAGAATGATCCACCACCCACATAATACCTGCTGTGTGGTGGTCCTGTGGGGGTCCTGACGATTGAAGAACAGGGTAATTCAGTATACAGAGAAGCAGATGCAAAGTAACATATACAGTGCTCCTATATGATCAGTAGATCTGATAAAGTGGACACTGAGTGTAGATCAGGAGATATTGATATGGCCGTATAACTATGTAATAGATAGTGATGTATATGTTTAAGCAAGTATGCAAAGATGCATATATCCCACGTGTCTCCTGCAGGCGGATCAAGCCTTCTCAGAAAAGACAACCAGCAGCAGGTTCACTCGACCAGATCATACCCATCCAGACCGGTTCTGGCACACCCATCAGATCTGGAGACGGCAGCTTTGTGGACCAGCCCGAAAAGAACGGCAGCAACAACCCACAGAAGCTGGAGCCAACTCAGCGCTCTGTGACCACTGAGAGAAGCCCCTCAGACCACACCAGAGTTAGACTTTCCAAAGGGAGCAGGACTGGCTTCGGTCTCCCACTCGATCGCATTGGGCAGGGACGCCTGGCCGGTGGACGGAGAAAAAGACATTTACCACAAACTTTCTTCAAGCCAAAAACCGCAGTTACACAATCTCCCCTCTTACCCCAAATGTAATCGATCAGCCAAAACACCACTGGTGCTTTGCAAGTTTTGTCCTGAAGCTAATACAGATCCTTATGGCTTAATTAGCTTCATGCTAACGTCATGCTAACTTACCTCAAACTGTGTGGAGTGGTTTTCTAATCTGTATGACACCTGGTTATCTGTTAGCGTGACATACTTTATAGCTAGCGTGAGATACTTTATAGCTAGCGTGACATACTTTATAGCTAGCGTGAGATACTTTATACCTAGTGAGAGATACTTTATAGCAGCGAGAGATACTTTATACCTAGTGAGAGATACTTTATAGCTAGCGTGAGATACTTTATGGCTAGCTAGAGATATTTTATAGCTAGCGTGAGATACTTTATAGCTACAGTGAGATACTTTATAGCTAGCTAGAGATACTTTATAGCTAGCGTGAGATACTTTATAGCTAACGAGAAATACTTTATAGATACAGTGAGATACTTTATAGGTAGCGAGAGATACTTTATAGCTACAGTGAGATACGTTATAGCCAGTGAGAGATACTTTATAGCTAGCGAGAGATACTTTATAGCTAGCGTGAGATACTTTATAGCTAGCGTAAGATACTTTATAGCTACAGTGAGATACTTTATAGCTAGTGAGAGATACTTTATAGCTAGCGTGAGATACTTTATAGCTAGCGTGAGGTACTTTATAGCTAGCGTGAGATACTTTATAGCTAGCGTGAGATACTTTATAGCTAGCGTAAGATACTTTTGCCCATGTCTATGGATATCTTTGTGGCATACAGTGTCAGAAATCACATAATCAAGTATATTAAAGTACTTAACAATTGTTTGAGGTTAGAAGTTAAATTAAATGATAATTTGAGCATGTTAGCAAGATGCTAATAGGTCAGGGACTTGCTAAATTTATTAGCGTCATAGCTTACAGTTACAGCATTCAGCGGTTTTTATTCAGAGTGGCTTATAATATATCCAAAGCTTAATGTTGATTAGTTCCTGATTGCATGGTAATGACTAACAACATGAACGTTGCATTGAACTTGACGGTTGAGGAGCCTGGTGATTTTGGGATTCGTATCTCCGGCTTCCTGAGGTTTAGCAATGCAGTCCAGAGTTTGTTGTATTGGCACATCACTTACTACTAACCTGTACAGTTTGGCTAGGTTTCTCTCTTGATCTACTGGACTCCGAAGGTCAGATATCGAGCATTATTATAGTTTCCTGAAGACTATAATGAAAAGTTATGTGTCGTAGGAGACGATGCGCTCCGAAAGATATTCCCTAGTGTGCACAGTCCTCTGTAAGTCATCTAGTAAAGCCTGAAATAATCATTTACAAGCCAGAGATATCAGAATGGATTTGGCAGTGGTTGGGCGGGATTGGGTTACAGACCACGTCATATGTCTTTATATATTAACATCACAAAAGATGTGACTCAATGTTCAACCAACATTATACTGATAAAGATATGATCACAATAGCATCAAATTCTCTGACATCCTCAGAAGATACATCCTTCACCAAGCTTTGACTTTAGAGTCAGATCCGTTTGCTCATGAGGGTCCGAAGCACAGCCGAAGTTCTTCTGCATGCTGCATGCAATTACATGTTTCTGCCAGAGAGGTCTCCAAATCCCCAAATCTTACATAGTGTAGCTTTCAGTTGCTAATGGTTTGCTGTGGTACATTTATGTGTAGGCCCTGGCATGATCTTGTACGTGATAAAATCTGACTGACCACATATAGCTGGGTTTAATGTGCCTTTATTTGAAGCAGCAAAGAACTCACACCCCAAAATACAAGTCACAAATCTTATAAATAGTGTTACGATAAAATTAGGAATGCTAACAAGCTCAATACAAGATACAAGACACAGTCTCAAAGACATGCAAAAATAAATAAAACCGTCAATATGTAAAATAGAGGCACCATATAGAGGAAACCAATTAGCTGAAACCGTAATCAGGAGTCAGACTCAACAAAAGGGTGCTCAGCAAGCTGTCCATGACTTCCAGTAGTAATTTCTACACCCAGGTTTGCGCTTTTTCTCATCTGGTTTGGCGTCTAAAAACAGGAACTCCTCTTGTCGTTTCATGATGTCCTTCTCATCGGACGAATGCTCTCCGAGGGGTGGGGCGTTCACCAGTTTGTCTTCTTTAGAGGCCATGAACCATCTGGCAAAATCCGGAACACTGTATCTACCTGGTGCCTGAAAATCAATGCAGGTCATTATTTCACACTTCCGAATAATCTAAGGGAATATTACAGCTCTGGAAATAAATGAGAGACCACTCCAGTATCTTCTTAAATCAGCATTTCCACATGTACAGCAGGTTCTCACTGAGGAACAGAAGGTTGGGTTCTAGCTTTACTGGCAGATACAGTGAGCGTCTGGTTCATAAGAACAAGGTCCAGCAGCCAACACACAGGACAACACAGCTACAGACTGGCAGAGGGCCAAACCCACTCTCTACTGACCGTGATGAGCACCACCTCATTCCAATGTCCCTTACCCACCGTAAGATGACCTCAAGTGACCTACAGAGAGACTGGTGAGCGGTGGCTGGGGTAACAATGGACAATAGTATTAAGTTCTCTGACATCCTCAGAAGACACATCCTTCCCCAAGCTCTGTCTTCAGAGTCAGATCTGTTTGCCCATGAGGGTCCGAAGCACAGCTGAAGTTGTTCTGCATGTTGCATGCAATTACACATTTCCGCCAGAGAGGTCTCCAAATCATGGTTCTAAAAACAGGCTTCTGGAGGTCATTAGTGGTTTTCTAAATAAACAGATCTAATACAATATCTGATCTGGAGTTTGGGAGACATGGTTCCAGTAGTGTAGAGAATCAAACAGAACTGAGGAATTCTGGTCCAACACAAACCCAGAACCTGTACAACTAGAGACACTGATCATTTGGAGGTGGTCTCTTTTATATTTCCAGAGCTGTATGTTTTGAACATGTATTGTAAAGGTCACTGGGTCACTTAATCATGTCTATGTGGAAGATGTACTAAGACACGCCTTGATTACTGGTGGTCTACTATTTTGCAGACGTGGGGGAAGTTTAAATGCTTACTGTAGTGGTCAATGGGCAGTTTGCTCATCTGCCCATCAGCTTCTATTGTACATGTGTTTAAAGAGCACATGTAATATTGGTAAATATAAGAGTGTGATGTACGTACACGTTTGATTTACACACACTTCCTGAACCCTTTATAAGGTTTGCCCACTTCAACTGACCATATATCAGCTCCAGTGACCAGACTGTAGGACATCTGTTTAGTGTCTACTGTATTCCCAGTTTCTAGTCCATGGTCAGGACCCCCACAGAGCAGGTATGATACCCTGGTGGATTCAATGGTCAGTACTGCCACAGTGACACCACGTGAGGTGGTGTGTTAGTGTGGGTTGTGGATCATGGTGTGAGGGGGTGCGTCCTGTGGGCACGTCCTGTGGCCAGCGTGGTGGGCCACTAATGTGTTACTAGAGGATGACCAGCACTGCACTGTGCAGCAGCAGATGAGCTATCGTCTTTGACTGTCCATCTACAAGGTGGACCAGCAAGGTAGGAGTGTCTAATAGAGTGGACAGTGAGTGGACACAGTGTTTAACCACTCCAGCAGCACTGCTGTGTCTGATCCACTCTGATCCACACCACCCACATAGAACCTGCTCAGTGGTGGTCCTGTGGGGTCCTGACCAATTAAAGAACAGGGAAACAAAGTACACAGAGAAACAGATGGACTTCAGTCTGTAAGTGTAGAACTACAGAGTGCTCCTATAGGGTCAGTGGAGCTGAAACCAATCAGAAGAGAGCTCATTTACATACATCGCTTTTAAAGGAACAGTAACAAAAACATCCCGCTCTAAAATGAATTGAATATGACTGGTTTTGGTACCTAAACCCAAACACATGTTGTACGTGAACCATATAGACATGAATAAAGCACGAGAGAAATATTATATATATATTCTATATAGTCGCTGTCCAAAGAAAAACAGGGATCTCCAAAATGTCAACTTTACAGGAGAGGCCAAAAAACTCATTTAATTTGAATGGAAGTCAATGGAACCAGACGTCTTTCCAAGCTGTTTTGGGCCATTTCTATTGGTCCATTCTTCATGACATTTCCACACAGTGTAAAGAGCAGCTCATGTGATCAAATGAGGCATAAAAGTGAAAATCATCAAAAATGGAGATACATGTTTTTCTTTGGACAGTGACGATATGGTCCCTTTAAGTCAGTGTGTCAAAATTATTGGTTGACAAAATGCTAAACATTCCCTTTAAGAGGTCTGGAGGTTTATATCAAATCCAACTCCAGCAGTAGCTTTAATGACTTACTTGTCTGAGGTCAGAAGCGATGCGTGACCCGTCCACGTCTGGACCCCACAGCAGACGCGCAGACTCTACCAGCATGCGATCGACCGTCAGTGCCAGGCACAAGAGCGTGAAGGCGCAGTGGAACAGCATTGCTCCTGTCTTCTGCTGCGCTACAGTGTCTGCCTGATGAAGCACCTGCAAGAGCAGTTCTAGCCCAGAAGGCTTGGGTGCTCTTTTATCCCCACCATGACGTCACTGGGGATCGTTCAGGTTTTCCAGGAAAGTCGTTTCCTTATTAATTCGCCCATAAAACTTTGGAGCATCACTATTATTTACGAGCCGGGGTGAAGTCGTTAAACAAAGAGCACCCAGCAGTCCGGCTGCCATAAAACATACTGGGCCAGTATCCTAGATATGGGTTAAAGCTAGCTTTGGACTGAGTTGCAGGGCATTGGAAGTTCTTGTTAGTCTAGATTAGCCTTAATCTGGATCAGAACTGTCCAACCTCATCATCTAGTGACTTGTGGACATCCATTTCTCATTCACCACACAGCAAACCCTTGGCCATGAACATGCAGATGGTGAAGTACAGTTGCCTGATGTTTCCTACACGATCAGGTACTGTAGTAATGTTGAACAGGCCAAACCCCAAAACATCTAGACATGGGTTCACTGCATAGGCCTCATGACTTTCCCTGATGATAGGAAGAGTGTGAGGCTTCAGCCCAACCAATCATCAACTACCCTTTAACATACTGTAGCTCAGAGGTCCATCCCATGAACCCTTCAATGGCTAGTAAAGACAGGCAGGGTTCAACACAGAAGAAGAGGAGCGAGAATGTGTGATGGAAGGGTAAGGAGGAAACAGTGGAGGAGATAGAAGAAGGAGACGACACAGACACGGGTTGAAACGCACACCCATCAGCCATAACATTAAAACCACCTCCGCACTGTCCACTCTGTCACTCCTCTGACCAATTAGGAGCACTCTGTATTATGTGGGTGGTGGATCATTCTCAGCACTGCAGTGACACTGACGTGGTGGTGGTGTGTTAGTGTGTGTGGTGCTGGTGTGAGTGGATCAGACACAGCAGTGCTGCTGGAGTGTTGAGACACTGTGTCCACTCACTGTCCACTCTATTAGACACTCCTACCTTGCTGCGCCACCTTGTAGATGTACAGTCAGAGACGATAGCTCATCTGCTGCTGCACAGTGCAGTGTTGATCATCCTGTAGTCTGTCGTCAGTGGCCACAGGACGCTGCTCATAGGATGCTGATCATAGGACGCTGCCCACAAGATGCTGCCAACAGGACGCTGCCAACAGGACGCTGCCCATAGGACACTGCCAACAGAACGCTGCCCACAGGACACTGCCCACAGAACGCTGCCCACAGGACGCTGCCCACAGGACGCTGCCAACAGGACGCTGCCCATAGAATGCTGCCCACAGGACGCTCCTTACAGGGCGCTGTTGGCTGGATAGTTTTGGTTGGTGGTTGAATCTCAGTCCAGCAGTGACACTGAGGTGTCCAGCAGCACTGCTGTGTCTGATCCACTCCCACCAGCACCACACACACTAACACACCACCACCACGTCAGTGACACTGCAGTGCTGAGAATGATCCACAACTCCACAATAGTAGTAGGTACTGTGGTGGTCCTGTGGGGGTCCTGACCATTGAAGAACAGGGTAATACAGTACACAGAGAAACAGATGGACTACATACTGTACAGGTCACCAGTACATCACAGCCCTGGTATCAGAAGGATAGCAGACCAGTAACGTCGAACCACTAATGGCAAAGTGAGCGGTCCACTGGTGTGTGTTCTGCCCTGTGTTTTCTGGGTACCAGCTGGCGGATGAAGAGCATATCAGCTTTCCTTGTTTTCTGAGGCGTCCAATTACCTCATCCTTTCTTCATTTCTTACTTTCGTTATCCTGCAAATAAGTTATGAAATATTTTTTGGTGTGTCAACAACAACGTAAACAACTAAATCATTTTATATCAGGCCCAGTCCTCTTTATTTCCTCTCAGTTATTTGTAATATTTGTTGTTGTTTATGTTGTAAGATTAAAGGCTGTATATGTTAAGGAGATTTAAAAACTAGTCTTAAAAAAAAGTCTAATAAAATTATTATTAACATTAAAATCAAAAATTCAACAGCCTAGATAGCCAGCATATATCGCTCCACTGACATGATCAGGTCCGCACCCCACTGACTGTTTGCCACTGTTGGCCTGCTCTTGTTTTTATCCTCCTCAAACTGATGTTCAGTACACCCAGACTTAACGCCTTAGGGGATAAAACATACAAGGCCTGATATAAAAGGATTCAGCGGAAAATATATGACATGAAAAATAATAAACTGCCACCCATTTGCACACAGACAGGTCAGGCATTACATTGGTTGAAGACCTGGAGCCCCGGGGTAATCTGGAGGGCCCGGAATGGAAAGAGAGAGAACGTCATTAGGCCTGAGAAAGCGGTGAGAGTTTCGAGACACCATTTCTGAAGACCTACAGTGTAGACCTGTTCGGAAAGGTGGGATCTTAGAACCTCCACACCTTACACCGAATGACTGATTGTTACTTTAATGGACCAGACCGCACTCGGTTATGTTGATGTGAGCAAGTGAGCATTTCACGTCAACGCATTCTCAATATCTTAGCCATTTAACTAAGCTGAAAACTTCATCAGTGGACTTCCCCTTTAGCATCATAAAGCCCAGAGTGGGCCAGTGATGCAGAATGATTAGAACAGCCGGCCCTAAAACACCAGAACCAGACAGACGAGTAAATCACGTCACCTTTCCATTTAACAGACACTTCTGGGTAAATGACACACATTAATGTGTTTCTATGGTGACCCTAGTGTTGACAGCCAATTCAGGGTCGTTCCTGGTAGACTGACGTCATGCTGGTCCACATGTCACGGCATATTACCAGTGTGTGGGAGTCAGACCTGTAAGGCTTGAGCAAGATTAGGGCACTAGTGGCCAAAAGTATGGGGACATCTGACTATCGCAACTACCACATGAGCTAATTGGACGTCCCACTCAAGAAGCCATCCTGCAAAGGAAGAGGGGTCGCCCCAAGAAATATATGGCCCAGTGACCTGCAGGCAGACAGGAATAGAACATGCCACACCTGGGGGCAGCTGGAACGAAGGGTTCAGGACCGGGACGGCTGGGGAACGTTAGTTGTCCATCTGGCTTGGTTCCTCCAACTTACCACCTCAGGACCATCAAAACCACCACATTATCAGAGATGCTAAATTCAAACTTAAACTCATAAAGCATATTTGCACAACTGTACAGATGTTTCATTTTGCAATATTTATAATTTTGTATTATTCTGTATATAACCATTTTAAATGTCTACTCAGACCTGCATGCGTAGATATTCATATGTACATAAACTGTCGCTCATATCCTTAGCTCATTTTTTTAAATCTGAATTCTATTTATTGTGTTGTATTTTATTTTTCTTTCTAAATGTTTATTACTGTCGTGAGTCTTGGTCGGTTGGGTGTGTTACATGCCATGTTTGTGTGATTCACTAAGACAGGTGTGTAACATACCTGATGAATACAAGTGATTCTGACGTGAGAAATTACTTTTACGGCCACCAGGGGGCAACGTTATCCCCATTCTAGCCACCACTTTATCGCAGAAGAAGCAGCTGCTTTCGGTGTTGCGCTAATATACGTCCCTGCACAATTCCGCATCCCTTTTTGTGGCTTCCTGTCCAACGTAATTAGAGCTATAGTAGAAAATATAACTTTCAGTGACAATTTTGTGAAATTCAGTGTGTTGAGTAAATGATAAAGCCAACCACATGGAAAAGAGGCTCGCTTCTTAGCTTAGCTAGTTCCCAGCACAATATCCCAATGAGAATCAGAGCCCTTGTGAGCTTTTATATTTTATAAATCTCATTTAGCTAAATATTTCCACTCTGTTACACCTTATTCCCTTATTTACATCAATTCAACTCAACTGAAGTAGCAGTTTCTAGAAGAATACATGCTAGCATGAGCGGTTCTGCTAGCAAATTTGGACTTGTCTAGGTCAGGCACACGCCACAGGTACCAGATGGGTCCTTGTGGTGCAGCCTGCGGAGGGATACGTTTTTCAAAGTATCACCGCTGACGTACGTTCACGTTCCACAACAAAGATGGCGGCTCTGTAAAGGAAAGACCGTCGTTTTTCTGGGCTTGTTTTCAGTATTTTAGGTCACATTTGCATTTAAACTCTATTTTCGTTAAGCGTCTTCGTCACTATGGGAGGCGGTGATCTGGTGAGTGCTGAGATAGCTTTGCGTTTCTGGGTTTTTGGTGATTGTAAGCCCTAAATTTAAGTTGCTAGCTAGCTAACGCTAGCTGTGAAGTATTTCCATGTTTTCGTTCTTCTAAGAAACCGAAGGTCTGTAAAAGCACGGCACCCAGAGAGTGAGTTGGTCGGTCTGTTTTAGTCTGCCAGCGGTGCCGTATAGGTTTTTGTTTGTCCTCATATATTAAGAAGTGTAGTAATTGGAGAATAATCGATGTTTAGTACTGAAAGGGGAATTCCACCGATTTATCAAAATTTCTGCCTGCTTCCGTTACTGCGCTGTGATCAGTCAATCAGAGTGGTTTAATGTGAAGTGGTTAATGATGTGCTGCGAACCAGGGGTCTCCATGTCAACAACACAAATATACCCATCTTAGTTACTATCAAACCCACCAGTGAACCTACACGTGTCTTCTGAGCTGCAATATGTCATGATGATGTCATGATGTGTTTGGTGTAGCAAAGTGGATAACACCACTACCTGCTAGGGAATCACCACATGTGGGAGACTGGGGTTTGAATCATGGTCTGGGTGACTGGGTGAAAGAGTCCTTGGGCAGAACAGTAATATGATTAACCTTGTAAGTCACTCTGGATAAAAGTGTCAGCTAAATACCGAAATGTAAATGATGTTGATGATGACGGTGGTGGTGATGTATGTGTCAGCATAAATGATAAATTCCAGTATCAACAAGCTGTTTTAGGCCTAAACCTCAGCACAGATATATGATATTGCAATGTCTTAGATTTCGGACTATGTATTCATAACCCTATTATGTAATAACTAAATGTGAGAGAGCTTTTATTTTTATTTTTATATTTTGCGGAATGAAATGGTCCATGCCACCAGCATGTGGGTTAGTGAACGGCCTAAGTCAGAGCCGAAATTAAAGTGTTGTAGCCAAAATTAAACAAAGATTGTAAAGACGGAGTAAACCTAAGATTGTCGGTAGTCGAGGTATCCTCACATATGGAGTCCAGTGGCTGTCAGAATCAATTGAGCTTAATCAGTCGTCCGTTCAAGGAGCTTCCTGATTTTTAATATCCCGCAAGCTCAAGGGGTAAGTGCTTTAATGTTGTCAGCATAGAGATGGTGGTTCCAGCCATGTTGAAGCAAGATGGGACAGAGTAAGAGCAAACAAAGCCAGTAGTGCTAAGGTGGCTGTGCAGGTGCTCAGGCACAAGTTGGGTGCGCTGTGTTGAACGTAACAGGCTCTCTTTCTATACTGTTGGCCATGAATGAATAAATTGTTACGTTAAAGCTTACTTTTTGCAAAAACCCTCATAAAAGTTTTGGAACGGCAATAGATAAAAGTTCGGAACTGGCGCAACACCAGCACTGAAATGTGCCATGGGACAGTGCAGCTAAATATTGTCCAGCCCAGCTCTCGCTACCAACAGTAGATTCAAACTTGATATACATCTCTGTTAAAAAAAAAAAAAAAAAAAAAAAAGAGAGACTACCTCTAAAGGATCATTTCCTCTAGCTGTGCAGGTTCTGGGTTTGTGTTGGCCCAGAATTCCTCAGTTGTGTTTGATTCTCTACACTACTGGAAACATGTCTCCCAGACTCCAGATCAGATATTGTATTAGATCTGTGTATTTAGAAAATCACTAATGACCTCCAGAAACCTGTTTTTAGAAAAATGCTCGCTACTCCAGCCACCGCTCGCCGGTCTCTCTGTCATCTTACGGTGGTTAAGGGACATTGGAATGAGGTGGCCCTCATCACGGGCAGTACAGAGTGGGTTTGGCCCCTGCCAGTCTGTAGCTGTGTTGTCCTGTGTGTTACGCTCACTGTATCTGCCAGTAAAGCTAGAACCCAACCTTCTGTTCCTCACTGAGAACCTGCTGTACATGTGGAGATGCTGATTTAGGAGAAACTGGAGTGATCTCTTATTTATATCCGGAGTTATACATGTTCAGGTGTAATTCATTTTCTTCTTTCTTCAGAATCTAAAGAAAAGTTGGCATCCGCAAACACTGAAGAACATCGAGCGGGTGTGGAAGGCCGA
>JAMWET010000640.1:155000-195000 GCA_024036415.1 Prochilodus magdalenae | reverse complement strand
TTTATGACTATTCGGAAGAGAATAATTGTTATTAACTACATAAAATGTGTGATCACTTACAGTTCATTTGAGCGCTGATGTTTATATTTGATTTGGTGCAGTTACCAGCAAGCAAATCTCACCATTCGTCAGAGTCCAACCATCCCAGTCACCGTAAAGACAGGAGCCGCTCCCCGCTGCATCACAAAGAGGACAAGAACAACCATTCCTCTTATGAATCAGACAAAAGGTCAAAACCCAAAGCCCCCAGTCCTCCCAGACACCGAGACCGCTACCACAGACCCCAGAACAGCAACTATAGCAAGTAAGTGTGGACCGTGTCTTAGAAATGAAGCACATATGATGAGGGGAAACATGGATGCTTCAGTTTGGTCTGACTGCTGTCAAAGTTCAGGCGATATTGCTGGGTGAATGAGATGATGAATAATACACGTGTCGTTTTTGAGCCTGATTGGCTACATGGCATATTCATGTTGTTGCTGCCCCACTGTCGTCTACTTTTATGGCTGCGGTACATTTTTTTGATTAAACCATTGACCACAACTACTGTGCCATATGCATATTCATCACACTGTGGAATTGCTATCATTTGAAGCTACATCTATGCGACAAGCATATTTCTGTTTTTATTTATTTTATTTATTTACTTATTTATTTACTTCATTTTTTTCCCTCAAATGGTACAACAGAATCGTTCTGCCCACTAGATATTCTGTATTTTATTAAAACAGTTTTGCTATAGTGGCTTGAAGAATATGAATAAAGCATTTTTGTTTCTACATACTACTTATAATATCGCCGCTGTTCAAAGAAAAACAGGTATCTCCAAAATGGCAACTTTACAGGAGAGGCCAGAAACCTCATTTAATTTGAATGGAAGTCAGTGGAACCAGACGTCATTCCAAACGCTTTTGGGCCATTTCTGTTGGTCCCTTGTTTGTGAAATTTCTACGCAGTGTAAATATCAGCTCATGTGATCAAATGAGGCTTAAAATTAAAAATCAAGTCAAAAGTGTCTTTGCTTTCAGGCGTCTCTCAGCTGAAGAGCTGGAGAAGAAGAGGAAAGAGATGTTGGGATTTGCTCGTGAAAGAGAGGAGGAGAGGGAGAGCAACATAAAGAGGTACAAACGACAAGACGAACTGGAGAAAAACCGGGACGACGTCAAACACGGCCACCATGCCAGCTTCATACAGTGAGTGTCAATTCTGTTAAACTGATGTGCTTTTAACTTGGCCTTGGCCTTTGGGGCTCCAAACGACACACGCTCCTCCAGTGTGTCTTCTAACATTAAGGGTATTAATAGGGAGTCTGTCCTCCCACCACCCCTTCGCTACTCCTTTGGGAAGGCTTTACATTTCAATTTAGAACATTGCTGTGAGGATTTAATGGCTGTCAGCCTCATGAGCGTTAGTTCTGAATCACTCCAACTCCTCCCAAAGGCATCGGATGGGCACCCATCATTCCATAAATCACCGTGACATATCGCTGATGATGTGACAGCTTAAATCTTGTACACGCTCAAACGAAACTCACTTCACGGGCCCCAGTGTCACCAGCTTCACATTCTGCAAACCTAATTAATCATCATGATGTCACTGTGAGTTAGGAAACCTGTCATTTCTACTAACGTCACCTGGCATGACGTTAACATCACAATTGACAAATTCAACTTTTATGATGCCCACTGAAAGAAAAACAAAAATAGTGGTTTGGATTTGTTTATGGATGCCTATGACAGCTGACCTCAGGCTTATATGGGTCTCGTGTAGCCTTATGAACACTGCCCTAAGCTGGATTGTTGCACATGATGATTTGTGGTGTACTTAATGGTAATTTATGTTGCCCTTCTCCTCACAGCAACATGAAGCTGGAAAGTGCTGCCACCTCCTCAGTGGAGGACCGAGTGAAAAGGAACATTCACTCCATTCAGAGGACCTCTGCCTCCCTGGAGAAGAACTTCATGAGAAGATGAGGGCCGAGAAGAAGACGGAAAACCATTATTCCAGTTTCTTTGGTTTCTCTGAATGAAATCGGGCCCTCTCTACATACGATTTGCTCTAGGCAAAGTCTGCCTGCCCTTGTACTGGTCTGGAGATCACCTCCCCTGACAGAGAACAGATGCGTGTTCACCAGCACTGGTATTTCCACGATGCTTGTACAGGAATTTAAATATGTCTTTCTTTACAGTTATATGATATCAGATGTGATCTGTTCAATGGCTTATTGTACAGCAGCTATATTTAGTCTTTTGATGGTGACCTTTCAACTCTCATGAATTTTAATGCCTGTTCTATATTGTGAAGTTTGTATTTTAAATGAAGCCGTGACACAAGAACTTCCTTTTTCGTTTCTTTGTTGGTACAAATGCTATGCATTTGCTTTCCTGAACTCCCATATCCCAAATACAGTAGCAGCCGTTTCTCGGCCTCATGCTTTGCAAACTCAGAACCCGATTCCGAACCCGATTCAGACTGGATTTAGTTCACCAAGAGACAGACCGGTTTGTTGATGCTGTGTTCACTTTATTTGGAGCTTTTTGTGCTTTAGAGCAGGATAATACTGAGACCTAGGAACATTCAGTCCTACCATTGCTACAATTACAAGAATTACAGAGGCTCAGCTGTGCTACATGTCAGCCTGATGCAGGGATGTACGCTGAAGGGGAGGGAAAGGGGGTGCGGTTGGCAGCATGTCGACAGAGGAGAGGCCTCTGTGTCCTGGCTGGGGTCAGCAGGCTGTCCTGGACTTCCAGAAGTAGTTCATGCAGTTGACTGGTTTGGTCGTCACCGTGCTGTCCCTCCGTGTGAGCTCTATCCTGGGGTCGTCTACCTGCACAGGTGCCAGCTCAGCGTTGTTGAGCATCCACTGGAGCTCAGGCATGTTGAAGCTCTCTGGTATCTGCATGTTCTTAGCAGAAAGAACCCAAAATATAACATTTCATCATTTGCTACATGTGTTGTAAACATGCCTGTTATACTGTAAATAACTTTTATTTATTTTATTTTATATATGTATATTTTTTTCCATATTTTGTTTTAACCAAACCTGAGAAATTAGAGAGCTGTATGGTTGGGGAACTGTCGCTGTAGACTGATTAACTAATGGGGCTAGAGGACTGCTCTAGAGCAAGATTTCCTAGTTGAAAGACCAGGAGAACCCTCTTTTCTGATGATGGTGGGAGGAACTTTTGTTTTTTCCATTACCTTTGCAGAAGGGCTGCCTGGAAGCCTAAAGTCATTATTGTATTTATTATCCGGCAAAGAAGCTAAGCTACATTTACATTATTTAGCTGACACTCTTAGCCAGAGCGACTTACAAGGTTAATGATTACAGGTAGGCCAACGTAGTGTTAGAAGTCTTGCCCAAGGACTCTTATTGGTGTAGCTCAGCATAGTCACCCAGACTGGGATTCAAACCCCAGTCTCCCACACATAGAGGTGGCACCCTGAGTAGTGGTGTTACCCACTGAGCTACCCCAAACACGCTAGCACTCAGGCTTGCTTTATTACCATGGGTGGTTTTATCGTATTTCCTAATGCATGCTCTGTATTGTAATTAAATGTGTTTTCTTTTTTTTTTCTTTTTTTTTTGAGATTCAGTGAGACTCACAGGGCTTGAAGGTTAAAGTAATGACATATAATTCCCAGTTTAAGGTTACAGATTTATCTTTTAAGATTTAATTGGATTCGTGTCAGTGGGATGATCGCTGGTTTACAGCGATGGAAAGCAACATGGTTAATAATACAGGACTCATTTTTGATTACTGAATTAGTAGATTTGGTAACGATGCTTTGGAAATTTAATGCACTGAATCTCAGATTTCGTCAGAAGCTGAGTTACAGTTAGAAGCATATTTAGAAGTAAAAAGTCAAATCTATTTGAAGAAGGCTTTGGCACCACAGTGGAATAAAAACTAAACTTGACTGAACTTTAATTTTATATTTATTTCAGGTGCATAAATTACAGAAATGCCAGTTATCTTGAGATTGCAACTTAACTGTCTTGTGATGCCAAGATTACGAAAGTTGTTTTTTTGAGATCACAACATAGGTTTTTATTTTTTTTTATGTAATTTTTTTTTTCATTTTTTGTTTTTTGTGCTCTCAAAAGCAACAGTCGTTTGTCAAGATCACTTTTTTTCATCTTTCTTATAATAGCAAGAGGAACAGTTGCATCACCTAATTTGCCTTGTGCTCTCCAGAAAACAACTTATCTTGAGATCACCACTTCTCCCAAGACAAACTAATTGTGATCCTGAGAAAACATTTTTCATAAGATCTCCAGATAACAGTCATGGTCTATCCTGACCTCCGTATCTAATGAATATGTATGTAATGGATTCCAAAGTGGTGCAAGCAAGTCTTTAAAGCTAGGGTGCCCTGCTCTGATCACCGGGTTCTGGAGGCTTGGTCATACCTGATCCTACTCCAGCAGTCAGTTTCTGGCTTTAGTAGATGTCTCTGAACTCTTACCTCTTCTCCACCTGGACCACCACGAGGGCCTTCCATGCGAAACCGGCCGCATGATATGACGCCCACAGCCACGAGCAGGCACATCAGGGACAGAGAGAGGCGGAGTGATGAGGAGGACATGTCTTCTTTCTGTAGCAAAGAGCTGGTGGAGATTTCAAGCTTGGCAGAGCCCCTCAGGTGCTGTTCCTCGTCTGTCTCCAGCTCCCAGGCCGAGCATTTATACTGCTGCCTAACTGGGATTACTTTCGCCTGGAGAGGTTTTACAGCACAGGCCCTCGAAGTGAATCATAAAGATCTGGGTTAGACCTCACTGGCTTACCGATCCGGGTTGCATCATTTTTCCTTCGTCAGCCACTTTTCCGGCACAGCTAACGAAGTGTGCGGCCCACCCTAATAAAATGCTAATGGAAGTCTGTGGCATTACTGTGTTGCTACAGTGACCTCTGTGTTGACCTTTCCGAATCATAAACTATAGATGGCCCCTGTGTGAGCATCGTTTCTTCTGCTCCTAATAGGCCCTGATGAGATTTGGACTTTTAGTCTTACTTGTATTTGGGCAATGTGGGTGTTCAGCCTAACTTCATTTGAATGCTTGAATGTGGCACCACTGGCAACAATTTAGACGAAAGGAAGATGAAAGTGTAGTTCCACTCACATGATTATTTATCATTTTCTTTATTGAAAGTGTATGCTTGCATTTGTAATGTAATCGTGGGCTGGAGGTTAGAGAACCAGGGAGCTGGTGGAGGTTGTTGGCTGGAGGTTAGGGAACCAGGGAGCTGGTGGCAATCATGAGCTAGAGGGTAGGGAACCAGGGAGCTGGTGGAGGTCGTGGGCTGGAGGTTAGGGAACCAGGGAGGTGGTGGCAGTCGTGGGTTGGAGGTTAGGGAACCAGGGAGCTGGTGGCGGTTGTGGGCTGGAGGTTAGTGTAACAGAAAGATGGTGGCAGTCGTGGGTTGGAGGTTAGGGAACCAGGGAGGTGGTGGCAGTCGTGGGCTGGAGGTTAGGGAACCAGGGAGCTGGTGGCGGTTGTGGACTTTAGGTTAGGGAACCAGGGAGCTGGTGGCGGTCGTGGACTGGAGGTTAGAGAACCATGGAGCTGATGGGCGGTCGTGGGCTGGAGGTTAGGGAACCAGGGAGCTGGTAGCAGTGGAGGGCTGGAGGTTAGGGAACCAGGGAGGCGATGGGAGTCATGGGCTGGAGGTTAGGGTACCAGGGAGGTGGTGGCGGTCGTGGGCTGGAGGTTAGGGAACCAGGGAGCTGGTGGCGGTCGTGGACTGGAGGTTAGGGAACCAGGGAGCTGGTGGCGGTCGTGGACTGGAGGTTAGGGAACCAGGGAGCTGGTGGTGGTCATTGGCTGGAGGTTAGGGAACCAGGGAGCTGGTGGCGGTCGTGGGCTGGAGGTTAGGGAACCAGGGAGCTGGTGGTGGTCGTGGGCTGGAGGTTAGGGAACCAGGGAAGTGGTGGTGGTCGTGGGATGGAGGTTAGTGTACCAGGGAGCTGGTGGCGGTCGTGGGCTGGAGGTTAGGGAACCAGGGAGCTGGTGGCGGTCGTGGACTGGAGGTTAGGGAACCAGGGAGCTGGTGGTGGTCTTTGGCTGGAGGTTAGGGAACCAGGGAGCTGGTGGCGGTCGTGGGCTGGAGGTTAGGGAACCAGGGAAGTGGTGGTGGTCGTGGGATGGAGGTTAGTGTACCAGGGAGCTGGTGGCGGTCGTGGGCTGGAGGTTAGGGAACCAGGGAGCTGGTGGTGGTCTTTGGCTGGAGGTTAGGGAACCAGGGAGCTGGTAGCAGTCTTGGGCGGAAGATAAGGGAACTGGGCTTGTGCCTGGAGGTTCACTGGTTTGTTTCTCTGAACGACTGAGGTGCCCTTGAGCACTTAACCCCCAACTGCTCCCTGGGTCCTGTGGATAGGGCTGCCTACCGCTCCAGGGAAGTGTGCTCACTGCCCACTCGTGTGTGTATGTGGGTATTTCACTTCACGGATGGGTTAAATGCGGAACACAAATTCATCTGTGTGTAAAAGCACAAATGGAACAAAATGGCTCAAAAACTCTCCATTCAGAGAATCACTGGCCTCACCGAAATTCCAATTACAACAGCGAATGACTTCACTGGAACTGAGGGGCATTTTAAATAGCTGTCAGCTCAGTGTGTTAGCTTGTTCTCTCCCATCATCTTGCTTCAATGAAATTCAATTAAAAGACCATGACAATGTTGAATATAAGGTGCACTAAAATACTAACATGAATGTCTTTGTTATAGGTTCTTTGGGATGCACTGCCAAAAATGATATCTTGGCAGGTGCAATTATCTTATATGTAGTGGGTGAATCTTAAAATTCTCATTCTGAGATTGTTGTAAGCTCATTTTAGGAGTATTTCTCTTATTTTGAGAATCAATAGAACTTATATCTGGGCATGTTTATGTCTTAAGATTGTTATTTTGAAATTTTCGTTACAAGATTAAGACTCTTTATCCTAACTCCAAAGAGATAAGATTATTCAGCAGAACTTCACATTGAAAAAAATGAGGCCGTCTGGTACAACACCATTGCAGTCTGTGGTGACGTTGATGTGGTGTTAAGGACAGTCATCGTAGTGGTCTGTGTGCATGTACTTCTGTATCGTGCAGCCGTCTGCCATTTGTGCTGGGACTAACAGGATGACTCCTAGAGGACGTCACTGCTGTCAGTGTCTGCAATCGTGGCTGGTCGGTCGGTCAGGTACAGCGATAAGGCCCATCCTTTACATACAACACATGCAAGGCCGAGCGTGAAACTTCAATCATTCGCGTGTCTCACAATGCCAAACCTACACACCAAGTTTCAGTGCTGTTGGTCCCTCCTGGGTGCAGCTATTTTTTTGATAAGGAGTGCATTACTTAATCATTCAAGGACAAATAATGGCAGGGCTTTCAGTGTAATTCCCTACAGAAGTCTTGAGATTTTGGTGGATGTTTAGTTTATAATGCTAGGGAAAGTTATTGGCTAGGGGCGGATACTGATTATCACATTGGACCACATGGGGGCGCCAATCACTGGGGCCTTATAAGTGGGCTCAGCCAGTAATGGCGGCTGGTGCAATGGCGGGAAACATTGAAGATTGCCCTTGGGAATCTTCCAGAGAGAGGTTGGCCCTTCTGGGGTCTTGCACTCTCTCTCTCTGCTTCTTACAGTGGACATCCTTCCCATCAACGTATAAAACCTGAACACCACCATGAACGCAGCTTGAGCTGGCCAACCACGTGCTCATAGACTGAGCTACCATCCTCAAGATGATTCAAGGACTCGGACTTCAGGTGAGTTGGTCTCTCATTGGGGTCCAACCAGTTAGACACACACCTCTACGTAGGTTTCATGTGTCACAACACATAGATAGGGGCAGTGTGTGTTCGTTACAGTCAGCCGGAGGATATCCTTATTAAACCCTAGAGAGTTTTTTGTGGGTCTGACTCCATGTACCATTGGTCCCTGGGCTTGTAACAATAGCATAAGACAGATGCTGGATTGAACCTCCGCAGCAGTTTGTCATGTAGGTCAATGATTTGTAGAACTTCATCACAGCATGTGTTCAGTGAAACTTCAACCCAGCCTGTATTTCATATCATTTTATTAGCAGAAAAGAAAAATCCAGAATCATTTACATTTCTTTATATCGGCTGAGCGTACATACATCAGCAGAGAGCCGGAAGGACGAAGGCCGAAGATCTCAGTCTAAACTGAGACATACAAGACTAGCTTATGTGTGCAGAGACATTGGTCTACCTGTGTGGCTCTACAGTTGGACTACTCTGATCATATGGCATGTTCTGTTGACACACCCTCTCCATGAGGGCACCCGCACGTATGTATGCATACGACTGTATCCTCAGACTCCAGATCTGTATTAGCTATATGGATGTATTTGTATGCAGGTCACAGTTACTCAGAGACTAAGAGGTGGAGGTGGGAGACATCAGACGGAGGACACGTGTCACTATGTCTGCTTGTCCACTTGTGGAAGTAACCCCCCCTCTACAGAATGTATGATAATGTTTATTTGCAGAACGTCCTGCTTATAAAGACAAACTGTAATACGTCATATAAACATCTCTGCAGCTTGCTGGCCGGTTGAAGGAGCTCTTCATGCTTTCATGCAGACGCGACAGCGACTGATTACACTCGTCATCGCAGGGCCTTTCACTGTTCGAGGCACAGGCTTACTGTGAGAGAGCACACACACAGAAATACACAACATTATATATATATACACATATAAAGATGATGGGGCTATAAATAACTGGGGTGTGAGCGACGGGATCCATAGATTGGGAAAAGGTGCTACAGTGCAGTGAATGTTTCGTTCCGTGTGTGGGAAATGGCCACAGAGCAGATGTTAATGATTGGCTAAAAGGAGGGACTGCATGTGGGCGTGGCCAGAAACCATAGTGTGAAGGAAGTAGCTGAATCTGCAGGTGTATGGAAGAGTATGGTCATACGGCTCTACCAGCAGTGGCTAAAATCCCAGTCTACAGGGAATTCTCCTCGGAATTGTATATACATATATACACAAATAAACAACAACCTTTATATCGTCGCTGTCCAAAGAAAAACAGGGATCTCCAAAATAGCAACTTTACAGGAGAGGGCAAAAACCTAATTTAATTTAAATGGAAGTCAATGGAACCAGACGTCTTTCCAAGCAGTTTTGGGCCATTTCAGTCGGTCCATTCTTCATGAATTTCACAGCCAGGGTAAACAGCTGCTCATGTGATCCAATAAGGCATAAAAGTCAAAATCAACAAAAATGGAGATACATGTTTTTCATTGGACAGCGACGATATATGAATCGTGTAAATAGATCTTTATGCTCTGAGAGCCAGTAGTAGCCTAATGTGGAGAATCTCCATTTTCTTAAATTTCATCCATACATTTCTAAAGCCGGTACCCGTGACTGCCCTGCGTTCAGGATATCACTGCCCTGACTATACAGTTCAGCACCCAGCTCCCTGAACCATATGAACTGACCTGAACATCCGTCCTGCATCGAGGGAGGCCAGCCAGTAGCTGTAGGAGTCTGGGTAGTAGTTACATGTTCCACGGCCGTGACACTCGATGAAGGGAACCTGTCGGAAATGCTCCAAGCAGGAACCGGGAGAGATCAGGGGCTGGCCAGAGCCCTCAGCACCTACGCCAGTTTGCTGGAATACAAAAGACTACTGCCAATAAGCATAATAATAATAAACATGTGCTAACTGAATCAGGTCACTCGGTAGTTTCATACCACTGATGTGCGTAAACCTGGAGCAGTGTTTTACAAAGCAGTGAGCACCTTATCAGGTGAAGTTAGGGACGTAGCTGTGGAAGGATATACATGTCCCGAATGCTGGCACTAACCGCTCTCCCATATTAGGGAACCGGTGTGTACTGTGAGCTCAATACACACTACTGATTAGAAGCTTGGCTCATACCATAGCAAAGGAGTAGCCCGTCCACAGTGAAGACCAGCCTTGGGGACACTCGGGTGTCTGTGTGGTCTGGCTATGGATGGCAATGGTGTTGGCTGTGGTCTCACACACTGAACACCTGTCAAAAGGATCATACCATAACACAGATATCGATATGAAGGTGGAGATTCAAATGCACTGACTTTAGAATCATATTTTTTCCCCCCAAATGTGAAAAAATCCCAATAATGTTTGATGCGTTTGATGGGTTTATGTATTCTGCTATGTAATTAGCTACTCCAGCCACTGTTTTGAATTTACCGTATGTGTAATCCTCCTTAGCCTTAAAAGGGAATTCTGATATTGTTTCTGAATAATTCAGCCCTTGATATGTTAACAGAGCCATTTGAAGTGGTTTCTACTACAACTATGGTTGATAGTAGAGGCTCAGCCTGCTATACAGGGCTGTACCCGACTCAGAATTTTGTCAGTCGAATCGGATTGGCCCGTCCTGGTCGACGATTCGACTATTCGTTCACGTTTTTTCTCCATGTACATTATCTAGTAATCAGTAAATCAGTCTGCATACGATTCAGATCTGATCCTCCTCATTTAGAAAGTCAGCAGAACCACAGGAACATATTTCTGAACTAAAAGAGGCGGGGCTTATGATGATCGATCTGAACTGGAGCCTGATTTAATTACAGGATACAGCGCCGGGCAGCAGCGCGTACTTATGCTAAACATTAGCGCTTATAGCTTATAGACTTTTAATCTCACTTCTAACAGCTTCTTCAGTAGGAGGACCCTTCGCCTTTCATCTCTCATAAATAATGACCTGCTAAATAAAACCAGATTAGTCCATATTTACATTATTTATAGATGAAGAGAAGAATGGTAAACCTGAAACCGTTTATTATATTACCCGCGCTGAAATCATTATCTCTCGTTTATCAGCAGGCGTATTAAGTGACTGTACTCATCTTTAAATAAAGATAATCTCAGCTGTAGAGGAATAAATATAAATATCTGTAATTTAGGATCTAAAATAATGGAATTATAATAAAACAAACGTCTTCGCTCCGTTTCCCCTTCACCGCAAACAGCCGTTATCTCTAAAACGAAGGTCAGCTCCCTCGTTTGGAGCAGTGTTGGATGTCTCACTAAATGATGAGCAGAGTTGGGTTTAATTTATTCAGATTCTCTTTTTTAAAAGCTCCTCCAGACTTTCTCTGAGACATCGTTCTCCCCCGTGTGTCACGGCTTCACGGCTTCCTTTAGCGGTGAACCGCCAGCGCACGTTGTCACGTGAATTTAATTTTTCAGCAAGCACGCGTCACAGCCCAGCTAGAACTTGCATATATATTTATTATTCCCTTTAATAATTATTAAAATGTCTTTTTACATTCTTGTTACGTTCTTGTGCTTTTAGTCTGTTGTACGAAAAAAAAGGTCACTGTTCTCCGTCGACTTGAAGGTTCTCTGACTGACGATTCGACTCGTCGACGTCTAGTGGGCAGTCCTATACAGTGGTGGTGATGGGAACCAGGGGTCATGATGTCCTTAACTCAACATAGCTAGTACATTTGCTATCCACCACTAAATCTACATGTGCCTATATGAGCTTTTGTCTGGATCTCACACCAGGGAAGGTATCCACCAAATCTGGCCCAACAGCGCAATCCTTTGATGCAAGAGTGTCTGAACACTGATGTGGCCTACATCCAGAAACTTGTCCAGTCCATGCCAAATCCAGTCACAGCTGTCATTGGTGCTCGGTGAGGTGTTACACACCATTAGGTACGTTTCAGACAGGTCTGACACGGTTGCTTATCATTCAGCATTACTGGTGCCGTCACAGATGTGCAAGTTAGCTATTCCATGTGCACCGAGTGCCGCACCATCACCGAGACTGGCTTTAGAACTGTGCACAGGTTGTCCATCTCTCCTTTATCCCTGCGGTTGCATCATCTATGATCTTCAAAAATAGCTTGGTGACACCACAGGAGACTGAGCTTGGGCCCAGAGAAGGCGGCAGTGTTTCCGGGGTCTGTTTATATCTGGTTTGTTCTCTGCTTGGTGGGATTCGCCTACATTTGTGGATCTGTGTTCATAGACGATGGTTACGAGAAGAGTTCCTGATCTCAGGCAGTTACTTCACTACACAGCCGGGCCTGTTTCTAATGCAGTGCCACTTGAGGGCCCAAAGATCCTAACCATCCAGTCTTGTCCCCTCTGTGATGGAGGTTTGGGAAGCGGACGTCTGGTTCCCATCACCACCACTATGAAAAATTCTAATTTGACATGTTTCTCTAGAATAGGCCATTTCACACCAAACCACTCTGAATGACTTTTGATCATTTAAATATGAATAATTTAAATTTCTGAAATATTGGTGGGGTTGCTGTTTACTACCCAAATTTTAGGTCCCTCATTTGAATTGCTCTGTATCGTTTTATTATTGAATAAAGTCTGGAAAATAAATGTAATCTCCAGTCATGGAGTAACGGAATGACGCACCTGCTGATGTATTTGGCCAAAACGTCCCCCCTGATCAGATCCATGTTCATGGGCATGGGCTCGTCGGTGCTCAACCAGTAGGAGTAGTCATTACGGGAGGCGTAGCGACAGGTGCTCTCTGTGTCGCAGAACAGGAAGGGCATGGTGGAGAAGCGAGGCAAGCAGCTCCCCAGAGTACCTGAGCAGGACAGGGACACCACGTTTATTGTATTTTGGCCTTATGCTCTAGATACTCTAATATTTTACAGCACTCTGCAGCTAAACATCCACAGACCTCCCTCTTACTTGATGACACTTTAGAATTGTCCTTATCAAGAAAGGATCTTTCTGACTGGCCTCACAGCAGCCAAAAAGACAAAGTGGTTAGAACCCTCTGGTTTGTATTCTTTGGCTCACCTATTTTCAGGATATTATTCGCCAGGATAAATGGAGCCAGCATGAGAACAATTATGTCCTGGTCTCATAAGGAACTGTTGAGGTTAATGAGAGCTTAATGACATTGATAACCTGCACCTGGTTTTGACTTTTGGCTTTCTCCTTTTGTCTAGTTCGTCGCCTGGTTGGTTTTCTGTTTTTTCTGGTTAAAATATATATTTTTTGTGCTTTCACTCTCGCCTGGCCATTTGGCCTTCACTTTATCCCCAAATAAACCGGCTGACCCTTTACATCTGCGTGCGTCTAGTTTATCCTCCTGCCATGACGTTCTGTGTCATGCGCCCATCAAGCCCCACTAGGCTATACCGCCTGTGAACTCCATTTCCCAGAACCCCTCGGATCTCCGCATGACCTCTCCTTCACTGCCGACAGCCAATCGCAGAGCGGCATCGACGGAGTACTGATTGTTAACACCTGGAGCTAGCTCTTTATAAGCTGCTCAGGCGTTCAACTGGAGCGAAATAATGTTTCTGTTTATCAGCATTTACTAAGCCTTTATCTTCCCGCTTTCCTGTACGTGGTTTTCGGATCCTTGCTCTGTTTTTTGTGCTTTGTTTGTCGGTTCCTGACTTCCTGCCTGTTTTGACCTCACTTTTGTCTGTGCCCTACGGTGTCTGAGAAAGCCCAACGCACTGCAATTTAAAATCGCGCTGCAAGATCTGAAAACACAAGCATCAAAACGAGACCGCTTGCAAACCATTAACCGAACGCTCTGTAAAGTCTCAAACGCGCAGCACACACTGAAAACACATGCAGCTTCTTAAGCACATGCAACAAGCCTCGAAACACAACGGAAGTGTTTCCGAGGGACAGTGAAAGTGGACGAACCCATTCGTAGAGAAATATAAACATAAGAACCCGGCCAATAACCCGCCTGAATACTCCTTAATAAACAGATAAACTTTTGCTGGAACTGGGGCTGTCTCGGCTCTACGTCCAGGTCCACGCAGCCCGCTCGCGAATGGGTCCGTCCACTTTCAGTGTCCCTCGGAAACACTTCCGTTGTGGTTTAAGGGGTTTTGGATGTGTTTTGGAAGCTGCATGTGTTCTCAGTGTGTGCTGCGCGTTTGAGACTTTGCAGCGCGTTCGGTTAACGGTTTGCAAGTGGTCTCATTTTGATGCTTGTGTTTTCAGATCTTGCAGCGCGTTTGGCTAATTGTTTGCAAGTCATGTCATTTTGATGCTTGTGTTTTGAGACTTTGCAGCGCGTTTTTAACTTGCAGTGCGTTGGGATTTCTCGGCCACCGTAGTGCCCTCTTCTAAATAACCTATCCACACACGTCCTGATATGCCCGACCCTGACATTCTGCGTGTTATGAAGAACTTTATGAACATAGTTCTTACTTGCTAATAAAAAATATTAACCTTAAAAGAATTCCCTGTTCTGGGCTGCCATTGGATTTTTTTTCCCTGAAGCTCTATAGTCCATAGATGGCATCACTGCATGCATGCGTTACCTAGGTCCTGTCCATGTGCTCGCTCATTTGCATTGATGAACAGTAGAGAGTATCCTGTGTAAATAAGTGTGGTGTCCCTTGGGCAGGTGGGCGTTAGAATGCTCTGGCTATGTCTGGTCAGCAGGAAGCTATCCAGAACTCCTTGAACTTTTCCTCCTGGAGGTCCACGAATGCCTTTACGCCCCTGCAGGCCAACTTCACCAACTGGCCCTGAAAAGATAATGTTTGAATTTTGCCGCTTTGTTAAAACTACATTCAAATTTATTTACGAAAGTCAAAACTGTCGGCGATGTGTCTACCTGGCCCCCCAGGTACTCCAATATCTCCTTTTCGTCCAGGAAAACCCGGAAAACCAGGAATAGACTTCCCTGGTAAGCCCTTGGGACCTTGGGCACCTGTGAAAAAGAAAAAATAGGCCACACACCACATTGATTAAAAGCCTAGAGTATTGTATTGTTGGCTTCTGCCCACTTAGCCCTGGGATAAGCTTCAGCGACCCAGAAGGATAAAGCGGTTTCGAAGACAGAAGAGTTAGTGAGTGAGTACATGCTTGTTCGGGGTTAAATGATGCCGCCAGATGCAGTTTTACATGCCCATGTACACCCTATTATTTGGTCCTAGATTGAAACATGCAGTTTCCCTTGTTTGGTGAGCTATCTGATGAGCTCTACTCTGATTTTCTGGTTCAGAGCGAGACGCCACGATGATCACACAGACGCAACAATGCTGAAATAGACTAAATAAAAATGAGCCTCCATGTAAATAAGCTCTGCCCTCAAACTAGTTACCTATGCTAGTTACTTGGAGCTTGCTAGTAGCCAACATAACCTATACTAGCTACGTCTAGTTGTCTGGTATTCTGCTTCAGATGTCGGAGCTAAAGTTGGCTTCCTATTTAACAAGCTTGTGTCGCTAATTTTCTGTTCCACCTTAAATGGTGCCGCAGTTCCATTCTTGCACATGTACAGTACAAGCTGTACTATTTAAGGTGGAACGGAACATTTGATTAAGACGCTGGAGAACAGGAAGCACCTACAGATTCGTTTAAAGATGAACATCAACCCCGCTGACAGTTTGGGTCTCTGGAAAGGAAATGGAAAGTGCCAACATCCCCTTTACAGCCTCCGCCATTTTGATGGCTGTTGCTCTGTTGTAGTTGTTGTATGTAAGTTTTGGGGGTGTAAATAATCGTTGTAAATGCAGGATCTGTGAGACACTAAAGTGTTCATGGTATGTTAGATGTATGTACTGAACAATATAATAAGCTTTCCATTCTATGTCACCTTTAAACATAACTGTGCAACCATTAAACTGTCAATAACTAAATATGTGTACTTCTAATGTATCACTGTTGACAAGGCCTGCAACTTCTGTTTGTTAATGCGAGCACTGATATAGTCGGAAATAAGAAGTCACCTTACCTGCAGGTCCTTGGGGTCCTGGTGGTCCAGGATATCCAGGTAAGCCTTGTTTTCCTGGGTGTCCATCTGGTCCTGGGTCCCCAGGAATTATCCTATAGATCTGTTGAACGCTACGACCTTTTAGACCTAACGGAGGTCACAAACAAAAACACTAGGAAGTCAGTATGTGTGCAGTTCAACACAATGGTAGGTTTTAATGCACAGGGCTGTGCGAAAATCAGAACCTGCACTTTGGTAATTACCGGCCATTAATACATGGCTGGTAATACATACACTCATCTTCAAAAGAATAGCTACACCCAGAGGGAAGTGTGGGGTTGCAGTGGTGTTGGGAAGGAAGATGAAGGAACTATAAATGATGATAGACTGATATGATCAATATTTATTGAGATACCATTTTGTGCCAATTGTGATTTTTCACACAGTGGAATTTGTCTTTCACATTTAACCCATCCGTGAAGTAAAACACCCACGTACACGCTCACTAGCGAACACACTAGGGGGCAGTGAGCACACTTACCCGGAGCGGTGGGCAGCCCTATCCACACCACCCAGGGAGCAGTTGGGTGTTAGGTGCTCAAGGGCACCTCAGTCGTTACTGTCAGTTCAGGGAATCGAACCGGCAACCCTCCGGTCACAAGGCTGGGTCCCTAACCTCCAGCCTACGACTGCCCCCAGTCAGACGTTGTCTCTCAGTATGGCATCGGACCGCCATGCTTGCACATGCCAGACGTTTCGGCATGGAGCTGTAGAGGTTCCTAATGGTGTCCTAATGATAATCCATCCCATGCAGCTTGAAGTCACTAAAGATCTCACTCCATGACAGTCTGCCACGACACCATTGCAGTCTTTGGCAACATTGACGGGGTGTTAAGGACAGTCGTGTAAACGGTCTGTGTGCACCTAGTCCTGCGTCGTGCAGCTGTACACCAATGGTGGTGGCACTAACAGGATGACTCATGGAGGACAACGCTGCTTGCTGAATGTCGTGGCTGTTGGGTCAGTCAGGCACAGCGATAAGACCCGCCCTTGCTTACATCACATGCACGGTTGATGATGAAACCTGGATCATTCGCATGCCTCACAATGTCAAACCTACCCACCAAGTTTCATTCCAGTCGGTTGATTCCTTCTGGGTGCAGCTATTCTTTAAGTCTCCTCTATTAGTCACTCTTTAGGTTGACAACACAGGTTATTATCCAGCAACATGTTCTAGCAATTTGTTCTATCCATCGAGCGGTCCTACCGAGCATGCTCAATAGTGTAGTGTAGTAACTCAGTGTTTCATATATTAAAGTGCTTTAAATGTTAGTTCAGTTCAGGTTCTGCTTAATAGTCACTTACGTTCTGATTCCCGAGGCATTGTTATAACGCTGCAACAGTTAAGGTGGAATGGAAAAATGTGCCAAAAAAGCTGACAAATGAGAAGCTGGGACACCACCAGAATGTAAAAGGTACACCATTTAAGGTGGAACGGGAAGATTTTAAGAAGTAGCGTAATGAGAGTGCCAGAAAGTAACCTCTCCCCTGTTTAAGGTAAAACAGGAAACTCCAAACTGGCGGATGAAAAGCTGAATATCAGCAGCAGAATTGAGCTGCTACACCATTTAAGGTGGAACAGGCAATTTAATCAAGAAGCTGTTCAGTGAGAAGCTGGATGTAACTGACGTAATTGCTGTATCATTCAAAGAAAAGCTGAGAGAAGCTGAAAACTGTACCATTATGTACTGCTTTACCATTTAAGGTGGAATAGGAAAATCTGAATATGAAGCTGGTGAATAAGAAGCTGAATGTAACAGATGGAATGTAACTGGTGCATCATTTTAGGTGGAACAGGTACATTTAAGCTGAATATTGTATATTTAGCTGTCACAGCTCCTGTAAAGTCTGTAAAGTATACGGTTTACGCTTTTCTCCAGATACCAAAAATGAATAACTTGAATTTAATGGCTGTTTGTAAAGAGAACATATATACACAGTACATTACAGGCCATTTTGAACCATTTGTATTGGTCTGCACTGTTAACAGAGTGAACCGTCGGTGAACTGACAAAAAGTTGTTTGTAGGGGTTAACCTGGTGATCCGGGAGGTCCTCGTGGTCCAGGTTCACCTTTGGGGCCAGGATAATAGTTCGGTTCTCCAGGGTCACCTTATCAGAAAACAAACCTGTTAGAAATGACCCGACAACCTCATGATCCTTTATCCACTACTGCTGAATATTACTGAACATCCCCACATTTAACACCAACACCACAACTGGAACGTTACGGTCAGAGCACAATCACCAAACACCAGCAGCTGTGTACAGCTGATGGAAATTTCTGGAAATTGGGTTCTCCTCATTTACATCGTTCTAGAATGTTCACCCTGTTCTAGAATCCTCATTAACACTGCTCTACAATGTTCTCCCAATTAAAAGTGTTCTAGAATGTTCACTTCATTAACATCGCTCTACAATGTTCTTCCTATTAACACCATTCTAGAATGTTCTCCTTATTAACACAGTTCCAGAATGTTCTTCTCATTAACATTGCTCTACAATGTTCTCCCTGTTAACACTGTTCTAGAATGTTCTCCTCATTAACACTGCTGTACAACCCCCCCCCATCATTAACACCATTCTAGATGGTGCTCCACATGTACACTGTTCTATAAAGATAGTATTTCCCACTTATTTTCACAATTTACGTTGTTCTACTTATTGTTCAACATTTACAGTTTTGAGCAATGTTCTAGGCATTCAGTCTGTTCTGTGATATTCTCTCCTTTAACACTGTTCTCCGTTCACATGTTCTCCCCATACACAATCAAAGGTTCTTCTCTGTACATTCTAGAATGTTCTCCCTATTCTCATGTCCTCCACATCCGTACTGTTCAGGAATGTCCCCTTCCATTTACCATGTTCTAGAGTGTCCACCCATATCTAGAGTGTTCTAGAATGTCCGCTACATCCATACTGCTCAGGAATGTCCTCTTCCATTCACAATGTTCTAGAATATCCTCCCCTGTCTACAGTGTTCTAGAATGTCCACCCATGTCTACAGTGTTCTAGAATGTCCTTCACATCCATACTGGTCATGAATGTCCTCCCTTATCTATGGTGTTCTAGAATGTCCACCCATGTCTACAGTGTTCTAGAATGTCCTTCACATCCATACTGGTCAGGAATGTCCTCCCTTATCTATGGTGTTCTAGAATGTCCACCCATGTCTACAGTGTTCTAGAATGTCCTTCACATCCATACTGGTCAGGAATGTCCTCCCTTATCTATGGTGTTCTAGAATGTCCACCCATGTCTACAGTGTTCTAGAATGTCCTTCACATCCATACTGGTCAGGAATGTCCTACCTTATCTATGGTGTTCTAGAATGTCCACCCATATCTAGAGTGTTCTAGAATGTCCTCCACATCCATACTGCTCAGAAATGTCCTCTTCCATTCACAATGTTCTAGAATATCCTCCCCTGTCTACAGTGTTCTAGAATGCTCTCCACATCCATACTGCTCAGGAATGTCCTCTATCATTCACAGTGTTCTAGAATGTCCTCCCTTATCTACAGTGTTCTAGAATGTGTACCACATTTACACTGTTCAGGAATGCCCTCTATTATCCACAATGCTGTAGAACATCCAACAAGGGTTGGGAAACACTGTTGTAGCCTTTAGAGGGAGCTTTGGCTAAACAGCGGTTATGTTGAATATGAGTTATGAAAAAGCAGTTGCTCACCTGGTAACCCAGGATGTCCACGTGGCCCAGGGTCCCCAGGTACCCCAGCACGTCCCTTTTCACCTACAGGTCCCTGTGCAAAGGCAGGAATGGTAAAATGAAATTCGGCTACTGCGACCATCAGAATCCAGTCCTTTAAAAAAGAGAAGCAACCCACATGCACTGGATGATATGAACTGGGATGGTGTCTACAGTCCAGTCTGAGCTAGGTTGGGGAAGCAGCTCAGGTCGGTTTTCATACCAGTAACTGAGTCCAAACCCTGGATAGCCTCACATAACTTTTAAGATCCTGGCAGATTATGAGTGTTCGGGATTTTAACGGTGGCTCAAACATAACCTCATTCATGGTCATTGAAGCGTGAAAATCAGAGAGCATATTTCATTTTATTGCCTTTTTGGGTTTTTTATTTATTTATTTACTTTATTATTGGGGAGATATCCGTGATATAAGATTAGATATTGATTAGATGATCCACTTGTGTTAGTAAAGAGAACATGGAAAAAAAAATCCAGGAGTTCCAAAAATGATTTAAAGTTACAAAGACGGGACTCCTAACAACCACCCGGAACTGACCACCAAAACTGTCCTCATAAGATGAACAGCACTTCATCAAGCTCCAGTCTTGCTTTAGATCCACTGTGAAAGGACATCTCATCATTATGGGTCTGAAAGGATGTGCAGACGTCAGGAAGCAAGTTAGCAACTTGCACTTGAACACTAAAACTGGACACTTGAGATGCAGAGGGACAATTTATGGCCTATAAGGAGCCTATCCCAGGAACACCCTGGACAATCCGGGAGTCCACTACAGGGCAGACATACTCATTCAGTCACACCTAGGGAGCAGTTTAGCACCTCTCATCCATCTGACTCCATGTCTTTGGATGGCGGGAGGAAACCAATGCAGAGACAGGAGGACATACAAACTCCACACAGTGAAGACTCAAACTCCAGCCCTTCTGACCAGTATAGACTCAGCCTAGTTCAGCATCTTACCGGATACCCTGGGATTCCATCGTCTCCTTTCACTCCAGGATATCCTGGTAGCCCTGGCAGACCCCTGTCGCCCTTGTCTCCTTTATCTCCAGGTACGGTGGGCCCTGGAGGGCCCCTGGAGCCCTTTGGCCCTGGGAATGAAATGTATATTATATATACACTACATACCGGTCAAAAGTTTAGACACAGCTACTCATAGAAGGTTATCCTTTTCTTTATCTTCATGCCTTAAACTATAGTATAGCACTCAAGGGAATTATACAGTCCACCTTAAAAACCTTTACGGGAACTTTACGGGAAGATGAACCAGCTTTCCTAACCTGCAGTGGAGCTGATAGAACTAGGTTTATTACTAAGCAGGTTTGGAGCGATTCTATTGGTTGGTCCATCATGAATATTCACTAAACTGAAAGGACGACTGAACTTTTACACTGTGCGGAAAAAGAGATCTAAGTTTTTACACCACTGAATATATATTAGAGGTGGACCACCAACAACATCCGTTTAGTTGGGTGTGTCCAGGCTTTTGACCGGTAGTGTATGGTTTGATCACTTAAACACTGATGTTTAAAAAATGTCATTTGGCTTCTCCATGAATTCAGTGCATTACATCAAAACACTTGCGGTCTTTTAGGATATGTCCCTTGGCGAGTGTCGTGCTGATTTCACACACTTTGCTGGTGTATTATATTGGGTTGTAATTGATTGACACTTTTTAAACTATGAGGTTTGGTTTAAGTCTTTGTGTGGCAAGGTGAACACATCAGAACCCTAGAAGAACACCATGGTTTAGTACAGACTTCAAGGTCAAATCCGATATCTGGAATCTCCAGATTGTATTCAGATTCATTCTGGATAGTCTGGACAGCAATAAACACAAGAAAAACGATTTCCAAATGTGTGGTTTAAATGTGGTTGGATTGAGACGGATTCTATGTGGATTCTAATAGATAAACAACAAAAATGTCAAATCCAGAGTGCCAGTTATGCTGGGATTGGAGAAACGTGCCACATCAGAGATTTGGAGAATGGAGAAGAACAATTAGCGTTTATCTGCAGGATGAGATGATATACCTCCATCTCTCCTGCATCAACGCTTAAAATCCACATCATCAACGTATCTACATAATTACTGATAGGTCGGTGTCAGATAGGTTGGTGATGTCTGGACACACCAAACCTGGCCTGATCGCCTACACAACAGTGTGGACTCGAAAGATCTGATTTGCCTGCACTCTGAGAATATCTTCCTCCACACTATGATATCAGTGGGATGATGAGAAAGTTGGATTTGAGCTGATTCGTCCTTCTCACCTGGATCTCCAGGTCTGCCCGGAAAACCAGGTTCTCCTTTCCTTCCACTGAGACAATTTCCCGCAGCACCAGGGAAACCGTGTTCACCGGGAGGTCCTGCAAGCCCGGGGTTTCCTTTACTTCCAGGAGGACCAAAAAATCCAAATCCTGGCACACCATCATGTCCCGGCTCTCCCTTAGGACCTGACAATGTGATACACTGCAAATGAACTCAGTATTCTAACATCACAAGCAGCAGAACGTTCCAACAGCGGAGTACAAAAAACGGTTAACCCTTAAAAGTCATCGGTGGTGACCGCAAAAGCATGGCGGAATTTGGCCTTCATTATGTCCTGGCTGAAACTCACTAAGACATAGTGGCGCCAGTACTGCAATATAACTCTTGAACAGACATCGAGGGAGAACCGCTGCTCAGGTCTTCTGGCCATACATTCTCTATTCATGGTAGACAGTAAACCCACCCAAATAACATGTATACACACTTTAGACACAACATCAACTCAGTTACAACATTCAAATCTCTCCTACCATGAGTGTAGCACTCCCCAGAGACTCCATGCATGGCTACTCTACATGTCCCTGCCTCCTGTGCTCCTACAGCAGCCAGGAGTGGGACACTAGTATCTTTAGACAAAGCTTTCACCATTATGTTAAGGGTTTTTTAGATTCAAAGAACCTCATGGAACATCTTTGTAACTCACTCACTCACTCACATTTAGCAGGCTAGAAATTCTCCACCGGGAGCGCCATTAGCACACAAATTGCTTTCTCGTAAGAGCAGTACTTTGCATTAGAGACTTGGTTTATAGCTGTATGGCCCCATTTTCCATCGTAAAATGAAAAGACCAGTGAACAGAATGGCATCGTTTCATAGACCTCCTTTAAGCATAAGTGAGAATAACTGATGTCACACAGAATTTGGTCATACTATCTCACTCCTTGAGCCACAAAATGATTTAACTGCAACATTTAAAGATTTGGAATCCATCGTGATCTGTTATCTTCAAATGCACCAGTGATAAATATACAGATGGGTTTAATAAGCCATTGATTAAATATATGAATTAAATGCATTGATCTTTTTACCCAGCCGTACTAGGTACAAAGTTGTCTACTGGTGAATGTAGTATTTACTCACCTGGTTGTCCCTTGTCTCCTTTTCTCCCGGGGACACCTCCTATGATCGCTGAAAAATGCATAACACTGACTCAGAGGCTTAAAAGCAATATTATTTATTAAGTTTAAATTTTCATTGGTACATTGAGATAACACTTAAACAAGGTACTCAATAATAATAATAATACTAACAACAACAATAAAAGCAACACTCTACCTGTGTCTCCCTTTGGTCCTGGTGGTCCAGGAACACCATCCATCCCTTGGTTGCCTCTCTCGCCTACAGACCCAGGCTGACCAGGAAGACCAGGAGACCCTGAAACAGGAGAACCTTTTTATTGAGATTTTACATTACCAAAAAAAATCATCTATTAATTAAACAAACCATATTTGCTACTATGCTGACCAATATATGTAAATGACCTCTGTCCTGATTGGCCATTTGCTTTCTGACAGCCAGGAACAGTACAACATGTAATGGTCTTCCTGACATATGCCTCTCCAGTACCTCTTATATATTCTCATGGTTGTGACATCACAAACACAACAAACACAATATAATATATAGAATATAAAATACCATGTGTTCCTTGCCGGCCTATAGGTCCAGGGGGCCCAGGGGGACCAAAAAAGCCTGGTAGACCAGATGGGCCTGGGGCTCCTAAACCATAGAGAGATAAAAGGTAAATCATATGAATTGTAATCACTCTGATGAAGCCATGCACTACAATGAGTTCCTTTCACCTTTAATTCCAGGAACTCCTACATCTCCCATAAATCCTGCAGGCCCGTTGTTCCCTTGTAGACCAGGAGGTCCGGTATTTCCCTTCTCTCCTTTAGGTGCATCACCACTGTATAGTCCCGGCTCTCCCTGTAACAAGAGAAAAACACATGAACACTGGGAATGCAGCCAAACAACATGTGACAGATATTTCCTAATTCTTATTTTATTATATGCAACAAACAGTCAATAGCCCTGAAGCTAACTCCTAGGCATTAGCTTAAACTAGTTAGACTAGTTTCTCATAATAGCCTTATTTGATTGTTCTAACATTGGCAATGGTCAGGAGTTGATCTGTACCCTGAGCACTTTAGGTACCACACGGCTTGACTGGCCATCTTTCAAGATGCACGGAGGATATGTCTTATCCAGAGTGACTTAAAGGGCTAATCTTGCCCAAGGACTCTTATTGGTGTAGCACCAAACCGGGAGTTGAACCCCAGTCTCCGACACAGCATGATAGGACCCTGGCAAGTAGCGGTGTTAACCACTGTGCCACACGAGGCCTTGTCCATCCTGCCACCATGACAGTGGGATGAACTTCCACTGGCTGTCCGAACCATAGACTCTCTTGCGTTTTCATACGCAGGCTGAAGAGCATCTCTTTGTAAAGCACTTAAATGAGCATTAATCTAAGTTTATATATATTGAAATACACTGTACTGCACTGCATATGCTGTATTTCACATTGTATTGCTGTATGCTATATGCTCTGTATTCCTCTAGGTATTAGCACTGGCCTTTGTTCACGCAGCATCTGAGCATGAGGGGAGTTTGGATGCTAGCCTGTTTTTACTAGCTAGGATACATACTCTAACTGAACACTAAGCACATCTGTAAGAAACTGTGAATAAGAGCGTCTGCTAAATGCCATAAATGTAAATGTTAATGTAATTAAATGGAAACATTAAAAATAAGGAATAAAAATTCTATATACAAAATTAATCCCTGGCCCTGTAAATACCAAAGCCAGCCAGAAGCATTCAAAAACACTATAAACATTTCGAATTTTAGATAAAAAGAAATTAACAGCCTAGACGAAAACGAATAGATCATAAGTAGTGGTGCACTACGGTAATGATGCACTAACTAATGCCAATATTAGCTATTTTTCTTCAACATATGTGAATAAACTTTATAAAAATATAGAAATTTCATAGATTAGAAATGAACAGTACTATTTATTTCTGTAGAATTACAAATGCAGTAAAATAAATACAGTGCTATCAATTAAATCGATAACATTTTGCTCTTCCAAAGTACAGGGAAATATTCACGAAATATCAGTATGTGTCAAATCAATACACAGTCTGACAAACACCAGACTTTCTTCAATCTGTCAATTAATGAGCCCCCTTTCCTGCCAATGATGAGCTTGAGTTTGAGCCCATTGTAATCATGTGGGCCATTGTTGTAAAAGATATGCTGTACCTTTTTCCCCTGTGGGCCAGGAGGTCCGCTAGAACCTATGCCTATATCTCCTTTACGTCCCTTTACTCCTGGTGGACCAGGTACTCCTGAAGCCCCTGGGATTCCAGGAAAACCTTGCTCTCCCTTAGCACCCTGGGAACCTTATGAAAGAAGATACGCCATCAGTACAAGTAATGTTCATAGACTCTGTAAGCAATGAGTAAGTGATATGCTAATAAAGGGTACAGCTAGGCAAAGCTAAATGATAAGTCTACGTGTATCTGTCACTTTAACAATGTAGATTATCTCAGTATGGCGTTGGGCCGCCATGTTTGCTAATGCAACATGCCAGACGTCTCGGTATGGAGCTGTAGAGGTTCCTAATGGAGTCCTGTGATAATCCATCCCATGCAGCTTGAATATCCTCACACAGTTCCTGCAGATGGTGCGGTAGGGGTGGCGCTAGAACGACACCTGGCCTTCTGGATGTGGACAAACAGTACATCTTGGTGCTGACCACGGTGCCTCCACATATTCGTTGGGCGTCTCCACCAAGACAAAAGCGGGACTCGTCACTGAAGATGACCCGCTGTCATTCTGAGTCACTCCATGACAGTCTGACTCTACATCACTACACTCTATGGTGACGTTGATGTGGTGTTCAGGACAGTCGTCGTAACGGTCTGTGTGCACGTAGTCCTGGGTCGTGCAGCCACCTGCCAATGGTGCTGCCGCAAATAGGACGGAGGGGATCACTGCTGGCTGGATATCTGGAGTCGTGGCTGTTGGGTCAGTCAGGTACAGCGATAAGGCCCGTCCTGGCTCACGTCACATGCGTGGCCGATTGTGAAAACTGACTCATTGGCATGTCTCATGATGTCATAGCTACCCACCAAGCATCATTCCAGTTGTTGGAGTCTGTCTGGATGCAACTATTCTTCCGATGATGAGTGTTTAAATGAAGTATTCAGTATTTAAAGATTATTGGAAAGTTTCTAAAAGACAAATAGTAAACCGTAATAATCTATTTATACTAATTTTATGAATCCATTTAAATGGAAATAGCTATATCTCCCCAGTCCTGCACATGCATGTGCTAGTAAAAGTCTCTAACCTGGAAAGCCCATGTGTCCAGGATCTCCTATTGGTCCAGGTGGGCCTGGTGCACCAGGAATGTAGTTGTCCGCACCTCTATCACCAACAGGGCCTGGGAAACGAGCACTCAGAGCTGATGACCTCATAGGTACCAAAGAGATTTGAGCAGGAACAGAACGTTCCCTCATAAATTAACGCATGTAAACATGCACACCTTGTGGCCCTGGCTGCCCAGGTATCCCATTTCGTCCATCACTTCCTCTTGAACCCCGAGGTCCTGGATCTCCTCTTTCACCAGGGGGACCATCAGGGCCTATTAATAGTCAGCACAAGATGTCTTCTTACTAAATAGATGTAATCATATAACTGCGGTAACCACAGTAACAGATGACTGTGAGTTTGATGACTAGAGATGCCACAGTTGTCTTTACCAGGAGCCTTAATTATAGATCTCTCTGTCTCTCTCTCTCTCTCTCCTCTCTCCCACCCTCTCTCTCTCTCTCTCTCTCTCTCTCTCTCTCTCTCTCTCTCTCTCTACCTCTCTTTCTCTCTACCTCTCTCTCCCTTTCTTTCTTTTAACCCTCTCTTTCACCCTTATCTTGTTTCCATCATTTCTGTCTCTCCATCTTCCTCTTTCTTTCTTTCTTTCTTTCTTTCTCTACACCCCTCTTTCTCTTTCTTTTAACCCGCTCCCTCTTCCCTCACCCCCACCTCCTCACTTGTCCTCTCTTTTCCTATTTCTTTGTCTTCTCACTTTCCTCTTTTTCTCTACCTCTATCTCTCCCTTCCTCTTTTTCATTCTTTAAATCTCTTTCCCCTTGTCTTTCCCTTATCTCTCTCTCTCTATATATCTCCATTCCCCTCTCTATAAGTGTGTGTCTGTCTCTCTCTCTCTCTCTGTCTCTCTCTCTCTCTCTCTCTCTCTCTCTCTCTCTCTCTCTCTCTCTCTCTCTCTCTCTCTCTCTCTCTCTCTCTCTCTGTCTCTCTCTCTCTCCCCCTCTCCCTCTCCCTCTAGGTGGGTAGGATGGTCCTCCTTCTAATGTGATGCTAGTGTGTTGTGCTATCGAATTCATTGCTAGCATTTTGACATCTTAGCATCCCCTCTTAGCATCGTGTAGCATCTTGTGACATGACTAAATTGGTGGAACAACTGTGTTAAGTATAAAAATAGCAAAGGGCATTCATTAACCTGGTGGTCCAGGATCTCCAGGTTCTGGAGGACCTGGCATCCCACACTCTCCTGTATCTCCAGGAGCACCAGGGGGACCTCTTGGACCTTTGACTCCAGGCACACCCTGAGACCCTGTCACAAACAAATCAGACTCGGTAGAATGTGTTTGTGTGGTTCACGTTTTAGCCCATTAATGAAATAAGATCAAAGAAGCACCCAGTGATCACAATGAAACGATGACTTCAACCACCACCATCCCGAACTCCAAACCCCTGCTGATAAACCTGCCTGTAAAATCTTCTAAAACCAGAAAGTTCAAAGCGCACACTGAATTCAAAGCTATTGATAAGGCAGTATGATGTGATCAACAGTTCAGTTCAGGTCAATGCCTGACCTTTAGGTCCAGGTGGTCCAGGTGGTCCAAAGGCACCAACTGGGCCATTAGAAGACGTCCCTGGTAATCCAGTGTCTCCAGGGGGCCCTGACAGAATCAAACCAAAATGACAAGACAAGTTCTGTCAGAAACAAAAGCATTTAGTGTGCTGTACAAAGTGTGACATGTTCCACAGGGCATTACCTGGCACTCCAGGAAGTCCAGCTGCCCCTTTGAAACCCTGTTCTCCAGGAAGCCCAGGTGGTCCCGGGAAAGAAGGTCCAGGTGGCCCAGGATATCCAATAGGACCAGGAGGACCAATGCCTGGGACACCTGAACTCCCCTGAGTGCCTTTCGGTCCTGAAAAATATGATAAATATCGTGAGTGAATTTACAGCGTGTTTAGCTGTTACAGTCGGACAGTAACATCTATTGGTTCTTCTACAAACGACTGGACCCAGAGCTCCCTCAGTAACAGATATAGATAGATAGATAGATAGATAGATAGATAGATAGATAGATAGATAGATAGATAGATAGATAGATAAATAGATAGATAGATAGATAGATCTATAACAGTAACATCTATTGGTTCTTCTACAAATGACTGGATCCAACTTCCCTTTGAAACCCTGTTCTCCAGGAAGCCCAGGCGGTCTGGGGAAAGAAGGTCCAGGTGGCCCAGGATATCCAATAGGACCAGACCAATGCCTGGGACACCTATATTGTTTCAACTGACTTGCTAATGGAATGACAAATTTTGCATAGATTAACCTTGGGGTCCTGGTTGACCTGGGGGTCCTGGTTGACCTGGGGGTCCTGGTTGACCTTCTGGACAAGCCGTTCTTCTGCAGTCACCGGGTAAACCTTGTGGACCACGATCTCCCACTTCACCTTTATTTCCTGTTATGGAATCACAAGGTTAATATGGTCATGAAAGAAAAACATGAACAAGGTGGGATGTGGGGGGGGAGGGGTGTGGGGGTAGGCGGGGCTAATTAGGGGGGATTAGGGGTAATGGAGCATTTTTAAGTGTCTGAATTGCTAAAACGGTAAAAATGTTTTGGGTTTTTTGTTGGTTGTTTACCTTTTGGGCCAAGTCCTCCCGGTCCTCCAGGTCGTCCCACCAGTCCTGGAATACCAGGAACACCTGGGTCTCCTGGAGGACCTATAACACCCGGCTCCCCTTGAAGCCCTGCAGGACCGTCTGGTCCTGGTAGTCCAAATCCAACCTCACCCTGGCAGAGATGTTTATCAGTGAATCTCAAATGTTCAGCAATATATGCAGTGCAGTGCATACTGTTAGTTGGTGAAGAGTATCAGCTCATGTGAACATCACTGAATTTGTTCTGACCTTTAACCCTGGTACCCCTGGTGGTCCAATCGATCCAGGTTGCCCTTTTAAGCCAGGAACACCTGGAGACCCAGGCTGACCCTTGTTCCCTATAAGAATGTACATCACAACCTTCATTCATGCAATACTGTGCCTCCTATACAGTACCAGTCAAAAGTTTAGACACACAACCATCTAAATGGATGCTGTTGGTGATCTTAAAGACTCTACAGTCTAACACTTATCACATATACTCTTAATGTACCACAGTATTTTACCCCTCCAGGTTCTTCTTAAATCAGCATCTCCACATGTACAGCAGGTTCTCAGTGAGGAACAGAAGGCTGGGTTCTAGCTTTACTGGCAGATACAGTGAGCGTCTGGTTCATAAGAACAAGGTCAAGCAGCCAACACACAGGACAACACAGCTACAGACTGGCAGAGGGCCAAACCCACTCTCTACTGACTGTAATGAGCGCCACCTCATTCCAATGTCCCTTACCCACCGTAAGATGACCTCAGGTGGCCTACAGAGAGACTGGCGAGCGGTGGCTGGGGTGAAACGCACAGCGAGCATGGTTCTAAAAACAGGCTTCTGGAGGTCATTAGTGATTTTCTAAATACACAGATCTAATACAATATCTGATCTGGAGTTTGGGAGACATGGTTCCAGTAGTGTAGAGAATCAAACAGAACTGAGGAATTCTGGTCCAGCACAAACCCAGAACCTGTACAACTAGAGACACTGATGATTTGGAGGTGGTCTCTTAATTTTTTTCAGAGCTGTATTTGGATGCCCCTCCAAAAAAACTCTCTCATTATTTTAACACCGTGTAAAAGCTCTAGTTCTCCAATAGAACCAATAGAATTGCTCCAAAACATCCTAGAAATGGCTTGCTCTACCAGCCTCCATTGCAGGTTTAGAAAGCTGGTTCATCCTCCCATAAAGCTCCATTTTGGATTTTTTTAAGGTGGACTGTACAGTTCCCTGAGTGCTATTTTACAGTTTGGTGTCTTCAGTTTTATTCCACAGTAAATCATTAAGATAAACGTCAGACAAACCTTCTATATGTAGCCGTAAACTTGACTAGTACAGTATTTAAACCTCCCCTGTGAATTTCTGCCTAGGGCTCCAACGGACAGTAGATTTGCCATTGGGTAGCAGCAGTTAGTAGACAGCAACTGCCCCCTCTGCTGGCTAAAACCAAGCACAACACAAGACATCGGGCGCAGGTCTTTCTTAGGACCTTCCTGTGTGTTGTTAGGTCACTGTTAAAAACAGGGATACTTCTGGAACAATTCCAGCAGGCTCCAAATACAGGGGCTGTCCCCGGAAAACGAGGATGCCTGGTCGCCCTAATGTTCATGTACACCTGTCCTTAAGGACTTATTTAGCAACGTGCTAATATCACTACATTATAATTGGAGGCTAAACATGAAGGTTAAGTGTATGCACTCACCTTTAATTCCTGGGGGTCCAGGATTTTCAGAACAACACCTCCCGCTATCTCCCTTTTCACCAGGTAGACCCGGCTTCCCGTTGGGTCCAGGCTGCCCGATACTGCCTGTGAACAATGCAGAAGGGACAACTTTACTCCACCTGTAGAAAGAACAAAATTCTACTATCCCAGCTGATCTAACTGATCAGTGAAGACGTTTGTTGTCTAGGGTTCCTTTCCTTGTTGTTGCTGTGGAGTTACAATGCTAGTGTGGTGTAGCATATAACAGTACTTCACATGGTGTCATAAGCCACTAGGGATGATTTGGGGTTGCGGTTTGCACGTGGCTGTGGGTTTCCATTACTTGTTAGCTACAGTGGTCCTGTAGCTCCAGTGCATGTCTTTGCTGATCAATGACAATGAAAATGTTACTCTTGGATAAACTATCCCTTCAGGTTCAGGATTTGCAGACCATTCCATGCTACTGGTCTCGTCCCACCACTTACCTTGTGGCCCTGGTAGCCCTGGAAAGCCCTTCCGCCCTTTAGGTCCTGGTCTCCCTGTCTCCCTGCTACCCGGCTCCCCTTTCTGACCTAACGAAGAAGCGCAGAAGTTGTAGAGAGGCAGTTTATATGGCATGAATGTTAGCAATGACAGTGGAGAATTCAAGTTTGGGTTCCTTGCCTGGAGGTCCGGGTGGACCCATGAGGCCATGCACTCCGTGGTTGCCTTTCAGTCCAGGAAAGCCAGGAAGTCCATATCGTGACAATCCAGGTGGTCCAGGTGGTCCAGTTGGCCCTGGTCGACCCGGACGCCCTGGAAACCCAGTAGGTCCTGGATCCTAAATCAAAAAATAGTAAACACTTCATCCTCCACTCACTGGGTTCTATTCCAAGTGTGTCAATAGATTGTCTGAAGTAAGTGACTCGGGAAAAACACTGGAATATGATCTGTCAAATGACGTTGACTTAGAGCTGCTGAGGTGCAGTAGGTGCAACAGGTCGTCTGTCATTAATTCACTTCATTCATGGTTTTTATTTACAGTCAGAGACCACCAGTCAGAGACCACCATTAATTTATTTGATTTATTTCAGCCATTAAGTAAGTACTTGCATAAGAAAGGAGAAAGTGAATAAGTGAAAAACATAGTTTTTTAGCTACAGAGAAAATGGGACTCCTAACAACCACCTGGAAGACCTGGTAGACCCATCAGATAAACATATAGCACTTAAAGCTTCCATCTTTCCATCTCTGTCGAGAGACGAGGGAGAACCTCAAGCTCCATTCTTGCCTCAGATCTGAGAACATCCACATGCGTTTCTGTCCATCCTTTCACTGTGAGATGAAGACACCTCAACACTATGGAGGTCTGAAAGGAGACACATCCAACAAAGAAGCTGCTTCTGAGAACAAAGGTCTGACCATCCCAGAGTCCAGAACCTCAGCATCACTGAATGTGATGGTTATTTAGATGGTGAGAAGAAGCAGAACATGCTAAACCAACTTCTAATACTAAACTTTGCAGATGATAATAAACAAATGATGGGTGGTTTCTGACTTGTGCACAGTACTGTTGGTAAATGTGACTTCACGAATACCCATCCACATACCGAGTCACCCTTAGGTCCAGGTGTTCCCTTAAGGCCAGGAAGCCCAGGTTGGCCATCGTAGCCATCTGGTCCAGGTGGGCCAGGAAACCCTGGAGACCCTTTATCCCCCTTTTCTCCCTCTTGGTAGTAACTTCCTCCACTGCCTTTATCTCCTGGAGCACCCTGAAGTCCTGGTGGTCCTGGACGGCCCTTCATGGAAAAAGTAAATGATGACAAACTTCAAAAACAATTTGATGAAAACACACCACTGCTGATCGAATGGTCAGACTTCACTCCAATTCTGTTGCAGGTAAAAATGTAATAAGCCCACTGGACAAAAAAAGAGTCACCTTGCATGTTTAAGGTGGTAGTAAATTCAGGCTCCTGTAGATGGCGCTCCATGAGGATGATGGGGCTATAAATCCCTGTGGGGTGTGAGTGACGGGATCCATAGATTGGGAAGAGGTGCTACAGTGCAGGGAATGTCTCGTTCCATGTGTGGTAAACGCTCCAGAGCAGATGTTATTGATTGGCTAAAAGGAGTGACTGAGCATGTGGGCGTGGCCAAAGACCATAGTGTGAAGGAAGTAGCTGAATCTGCAGATGTGTGGAAACGTACGCTCATACGGGTCTACCAGCAGTGGCTAAAATCCCAGTCTACAGGGAACTGTGCCAGGGAAGTCATCCACCAAATCTGACCCAACTACGCTATTCTTTGATGCCAGAGTTTCTGAACACTGATGTGGCTACATCCAGAAACTTGTCCAGTCCCTGAGCAATCCAATCACAGCTGTTACTGGTGTAGGTACGTTTTAGCCACAGGGTTCTTATTTTTTGTCCGCTGAGCTTATGATGCTAGTCCTGTATAATATAAAATGGTGTGTGTGTGTGTGTGTGTTTGTGTGTTTGTGTGTGTGTGTGTGTGTGTGTGTGTATACACACATATGGATATATATTTATAGCAGGTCTGAGGAATGTGGTGCTCCTCATCAATTAAAACAACAATGACGAGTAGCTGTTGTACAGTAAGCTGCACCAACTAGACAAAAATGGCTGAATGTCACAAATAAAATAAAATAAAATAAAGTTTTAATTTCTGGGATTTGCTGCTTTGTTCTCGCGAACGCTGAACCGCACCCATCTGTATAACTTATTTTCCTATCTCTCTTTTCTCTCTTACAGACATTTTTGGCCGCAGCCAAACCCTACTATTTCCATTAACCTACAGCCACCAAACTGCATGTACTCACTGATCCCCGAACTAACACACAGCCATACTGACCCGCACTCCTCTATGTGTCATTTATTCAATTCATTCAAGCGGCCAATTACAAGCATCAGCTGCGCGATCCTTCAGAATTTTCGTAAGATAATGTACTTTTCTAGTGTTAAATTGTAACTTTGTTGGAGGTAGCACCTTCAGAACGGGTACATATTTACAAAAAAACAATGCATAAGATTCCTAATTCATTAGGAACGGTGACGGAGATAAATATACAAAGTGTCACTGACATAGCTATACAGCATATACAAACCGGATTCCAAAAAAGTTGGGACACTAAACAAATTGTGAATAAAAACTAAATGCAATGATGTGGAGATGGCAAATGTCAATATTTTATTCGTAATAGAACATAGATGACAGATCAAAAGTTTAATCTGAGTAAATGTAACATTTTAAAGGAGAAATATGTTGATTCAAAATTTCACGGTGTCAACAAATCCCAAAAAAGTTGGGACAAGTAGCAATAAGTGGCTGGAAAAAGGAAATTGAGCATATAACGAACAGCTGGAAGACCAATTAACACTAATTAGGTCAATTGACAACATGATTGGGTATAAAAAGAGCTTCTCAGAGTGTCAGTGTCTCTCTGAAGCCAAGATGGTAAGAGGATCACCAATTCCACCATTGTTGCGCAGAAAGATAGTGCAGCAATACCAGAATGGTGTTACCCAGCGTAAAATAGCAAAGACTTTTAAGTTATCATCATCAACCGTGCATAACATCATCAAAAGATTCAGAGAATCTGGAACAATCGCTGTGCGTAAGGATCAAGGCCGTAAAACTCTACTGGATGCTCGTGATCTCCGGGCCCTTAAACATCACTGCACCTCAAACAGGAATGCCACTGTCAAGGAAATAACAGAATGGGCTCAGGAATACTTCCAGAAAGCATTGTCAGTGAACACAATCCACCGTGCCATCCGCCGTTGCCAGCTGAAACTCTACAGTGCAAAGAGGAAGCCATTTCTAAGCAAGCTCCACAAGCTCAGACGTTTGCACTGGGCCAGGGGTCTTTTAAAATGGAGTGTGGCAAAATGGAAGACTGTTCTGTGGTCAGATGAGTCACGATTTTAAGTTCTTTATGGAACACTGGGACGCCATGTCATCCGGACCAGAGAGGACAAGGATAACCCAAGTTATCAACGCTCCGTTCAGAAGCCTGCATCACTGATGGTATGGGGTTGCATGAGTGCTTGTGGCATGGGCAGCTTGCATGTCTAGAAAGGCACCATTAATGCAGAGAACTATGTTCAGGTTCTAGAACAACATATGCTCCCATCTAGACGTCATCTCTTTCAGGGAAGACCCTGCATTTTTCAACAAGATAATGCCAGACCACATTCTGCAGCAATCACAACATCATGGCTACATAGGAGAAGGATCCGGGTACTGAAATGGCCAGCCTGCAGTCCAGATCTTTCACCTATAGAGAACATTTGGCGCATCATAAAAAGGAAGGTGCGACAAAGAAGGCCCAAGACGATTGAACAGTTAGAGGCCTGTATTAGACATGAATGGGAGAGCATTCCTATTTCTAAACTTGAGAAATTGGTCTCCTCTGTCCCCAGACGTCTGTTGAGTGTTGTAAGAAGGGGGGATGCCACACAGTGGTAAAAATGGCCTTGTCCCAACTTTTTTGGGATTTGTTGACACCATGAAATTTTGAAACAACATATTTTTCCCTTAAAATGATACATTCTCTCAGTTTAAACTTTTGATCTGTGATTTGTGTTCTATTCTGAATAAAATATTAGATGTTGGCACCTCCACATCATTGCATTCAGTTTTTATTAACAATTTGTTTAGTGTCCCAACTTTTTGGAATCCGGTTTGTATACTTTCCATTTCACATTTATCAGCTGATAGTATTCACATGTCTTGTTATCCTGTCTCAGTGAAATCTGCTGTGTTGGATACAGTAACAGTGTAGGAACAATCTCACCAGTTGCCAGAACTGTACCTGTAAGCCTGGTGAACCGGGGTGTCCTTTAAAACCCTTGTCACCCTTCGGTCCAGGTGGTGCAGGAGCACCTACAAGCGGAAAATAACATTCCAATGTCCTGCATTCCAAATCGAGTAAATCTCAGCTTAATTCAAATAACCGTGCATCCTGTTGTTAATGTAGCCCATGAAAGTGCTATCACCTGGAGTACCGGATGGACCTGGTGGGCCTCTTGGCCCTGGTGGTCCCTGGCAAAAATAACATGCGTAACAGGGCTCCCCTTTTTCACCTGTAATAAAGAACATAGCATTAAAGGACAGGCTAAACCCTAAAACTAAAACACTGAACCCACCACAAGCATACAGCAGCAAAGCAGGATGCTGGTTGGCCACCATAGTCATTTATTGACCTATTATTGGCCTATATAAAAATCAGTCAATGCCACTGTGGAATCACTGGAACATACTCTACTCTGTGCTTTACTGCTTTACAGAATTTGCATACCCCTTGGTCCTTCTTCACCAAGAGCCCCAGGAAGGCCCATAGCACCCTTGTCTCCTTTGAGACCTGGAAACCCGTACGTGATGTATTCTGTCAAGGAAAAATATCAGTACAAACAATTTGAACACAAGAGTCACAGCACCACACAGACACAGAAGGTCCATGTAAAGACTCGACAGGCTTACACTTAGCAGATCCAACTGATGAGCAGTGATGGACAGCAACGAAGTGAATGTAATTCGTTACTGTACTGTATCTGTGCTTTACTGACGTCTTTCCATTTTGAACTCCAGCACATTTCAAACTCAGATATCGGCCCTTTTACTGCATTGTGGGAAATGTGGAATTCCTTTCAGCTCATGTGCACGTAAAAACATTAGCAGGCCAAAACCAAACAAGCTAATTCATGGGTTCTTAGCATCCATGGAAATGTCCATTTCAGGCTTGGCCTATATCAGTGACCACCTGGAGGAAGGCAGGTAAAGCAGGACGGGTTAACCTCCTGAGACCTGGACTTGTTTGGTGTGCAATTTTAATTTCTCCCAGCTATGTGTGATTATTAGGACCTAACAAGTATAAAAACCAAACGTGGTCTTGGTACAGGAAGCTGTTTTGGCAAAAAGCAGTGTCCTTATATGAGGTCAAAGGGTCAACGTTTTAAAAAGTATCATGGTGCAGAGAAGCCGAAATATGCTGTCCTCATATGAGGACGCGGGGGTCTGAATACAAACACTGAATGACAATCACACATCAAAGCATCAGTGAACAGATCAAACGTTCCTGACTTTGTGGGTTAATAGACCACAGTATAGAAACACGTACACACGCCCTCGAAATGATAATAGGACATTAGAGCCGTAATAAACCATGCTCCTGTTACTCTCCATACTTAAGTACATCTGAAGGTACATACTTTAGTACTGTTACTCCAGTGGAGGTCTAAAGGGAGAAACTTCTACTGGAGTAATATTTTACCTTGGCTAACTCAACCACTGCCGATGAGAGTCTGAACCAGTCCATATCCTGATACACCACATCTACTCCTGATGTACACAGTATGATACTCCTCCATATCTCCACCTCTAATATATATTTAGTGGTGTAGAAACTTTGATCTCTTTTTCTGCACAGTGTAAAAGCTCTAGCTCTCCTTTCAGTTTAGTGAATATTCATGATGGACCGACCAATAGAATCGCTCCAAACCTGCTCAGTAATAAACCTTGTTCTATCAGCTCCACTGCAGGTTAAGAAAGCTGGTTCATCCATTTGGGAGGTTTTTAAGGTGGACTGCATAATTCCATGAGTGCTTAAGTGTTGACTGGTACTGTACACCTTCCAACATGGCTGGTTAAGGAACGATATGCTACTGACTGCATTAGTTAGGGTTGCCAACTGGAACAGATTAACCACTGCGATAATTATCCAATCCAAGTCTCTTAAACTCTTACTTAGCGGTCCTGTCTTTATTCAGCACCAAATGGACATCACTGACAAGTTTATTTCTATTCTCAGCCAGAGGAATCTATCTCGACAGAGCTAATGCTAGCTTTAGCATTAGCTTGTTGTCATTTCTGCTGTTTACCCTATTTGATTATCTGGTTGAAAAATAATTACCCCTGTAGCGGTTCCACTCTTTCAGAAGTCCCCCCCACCTTCAAGATGCATCATCAGAAGGGGCTGTCCTTGTCTTTAAACTGGAACATCTACCTCTAGATACTACTGTGAAACCAATGTAGGATGCAGTAAGTGTGTTTATACACTAGGTAAGCCCCACAGGCAATGGGTCCCCTCTGTTCTGGGGGGGATTTTAATTAGGTGGACATTGTTTCTTTGTTTGAGGTGACAGTAAATCTAAACCACAGTGCCTACATTGAGCTGCTGGACAACCAGATTTTGCATTTTGCTCATCAGCTTATTGAGGAACATTCCTAACTGTGTTCCAACATGACCATTCTCGTGTTCACAGGGCTGCAAATGTGGCTGATGGGCATGATACGTCACGGCACAGATAAGGGGGTGGACCCAAGTGCAGGGAAGGAACCCATTAGTGCCGATATAAAGGCTTATCCGCTTGAAAGCGGAGAAGTGTTTTTGGATACTTGTCTGAGGCGAGGACCAACGTCCCACTTCAGTGGGGAGCCCGCGTGCTACCGCTGCACCACGTGTTGATGCCGGTGTGGCGTGTCTGAGGAGGTTTGGTGAATGGGAGTGTGAAAAAGGCGGGAAGCTCGCTCAAATAAAGGAGACGCCAACAGTGAATGGAAACAAACAGGAAAGGGTTCAACAGAAAGGGTCCGTCTTTTCTTTTCTGGGTCTTAACGTTTCTCTTCCTGTCGTTTAGTTTGATCCATATGTCTTTTCAAGTAACTTTCGAGTAGCAAAGTTTGAAAACCTGTGTACAGTAATGTTCCAGGAGGTCCTTGGTCTCCAGGGGGCCCTGGAGGTCCTGGAAGTCCATCTATACCAGGAGGTCCAAACTGATTTGGCTCTGGGTCACCCTTCTCCCCTTTGGGCCCCGTCGGTCCAGGTGGCCCTGGTGGCCCTGGAGGTCCAGGGATAGCATGATCACCTATGCACAGAAACAAACCAGTCATCATTTATTTGTATGGGCTAATGACCGTCTGATTATTTAATAAGCCCCAGTAGATGAGCTAAAGTAACCACAAGGAATTAGAAGCAGATTTTACAGTTCGTGTACCTGGCATGCCTGGAGGTCCAGGAAACCCAGAGACACCTTCAAAAGATAAAGGTAATAATAATAAAAGAGATAATAATTGTATCATAATAAACAATAAAAATATCTTCTGTAGTTTCATTAGAATGACATAAACAATAACGGCCAAATCAAGGAATGCAGAAATTTAATGTATGGACATCCATCATCAAAACAATGGTTGCACAAACAGCTACACCCAGAAGGAATCAACCGACAGGAATGAAACTTGGTGGGTGGGTTTTACATCGTAGGGCATCGCAATGATTTAAGTTTCAAGCTCAGCTGCACATGACACGCAAGCAAGGACGGGCCTTATCGCTGTACCCGACCCACCACTGCAGACATCATAAACAGTGATGCCTCCAGTCGTCCAGGTAGTGCCAGCGTCGTTGGCAGACGGCTGAACGACACAGGACTACATGCACACAGACTGCTACGACAACTGTCCTTAACACCACGTGACCGTCACCGAATACTGCTATGGTGTCGTGCCAGACTGTCATGGAGTGACTCAGAATGGCAGCGGGTCATCTTCAGTGATGAGTCCTGCTTTTGTCTTGGTGGAGACGACCAACGAATCTGTGTGTGGAGGCACCGTGGTCAGCACCAAGATGAACAGTTTGTTCCCAATAGCATATAGTATGTCATAACCTAGTCCTGGATTGCCAGGCTCTCACATTGGTACACCGATACACAAGCATGCGTATATGTGAAAGGCTGGACAGGGGGAAGCCAGCAACTGGCAGAATCCTGACACTGTAGCCAGGTTAGCGCACAGTAGATGATCAGACTGTCCATGTGGGTGGAGCTTTTACACCAGCTCCTGTTTACATCGTGTTAACACTGACCAATAGAACTCTCATTGCAGTAAGCTTGTTTGGTGTATAATACCCAGTTCTAGACGAACGTATCCAGACCCAACTTATCACCATGGTGGTGAATGAAACCCGACGTCCACCTCTAAAAGCTCCCTCACGGAAAGTTACTACATGATATGGTTATCAATGCGCTGCCTGATGCCTGAGACACAATCGTTTTAAGGTTGTGACTTAAACTGTGTTCTTGTTTGAACATTAAGTCATGATGGAAGGTTACATGCTGGCTACTGACCCAAAGGACTTCGTCAACGTCACGTCTAAGAGCTCTGGAAGGCAAGAGATGCTTAGATTGATGCTATACCCTTCTGGATATAATAACGGAAAATAGAGTGCTGCCTGGTGTGCCTGTCTGACAGCCATTTATTTTTTTTATTTTTTTTTTTATTTGTTTGTTTATTTATTTGTTTATAATTACAATACTCTTGCTTTATGTTGTACTTTTGGAAAATGTTGAAAATAAAAAAATAAAAAAAAGAGCTCTGGAAGACAGGTGTAGGTCCACTGGTGGTTCTGCTAGTGAATCAAAGGGCTGGCCCCTGGTTCCCATCACCACCGCTGTCAAGAAATCAGAGTCCGTAAGCTTCTCTGCAGTGAAGGAGAAAA
>JAMWET010000640.1:0-150000 GCA_024036415.1 Prochilodus magdalenae | reverse complement strand
AGACTATTACATGCCTTGCTTTGATGAGTGATCTTCATTGGTTGAGCACTCCTGGGGAGGGTAATAATGGTCCTGAATTGCCTCCATTTGTACACAATCTGTCTGACTGTGGATTAGTGGAGTCCAACCTCTTTAGAGATGGTTTGTGACCTTTCCTACTGAGGTCCCAGGAAACCTCATTTGTTGGTACCATGATACACTTCCACAACGTGCGTCATGAGGATCAGATTTTGATAAATCTTTGTTTTTAAATAAACCAGCGCACCCACGCCTACCTGAACGTCACCCCATTGATTGACAGCTGATTCTAAATTTAGATTTGTGTTAACTACTAATTCTAAAGAGTCACATGATTTTGCCACTTACAGATATGCAGTATTGGATCACATAAAAAAAATCTCCTAAGTATAATGTGTTTGCATTATATACATGCTTATACATATACCTACAGGGGTTGGACAATGAAACTGAAACACCTGGTTTTAGACCACAGTCATTTATTAGTATGGTGTAGGGCCTCCTTCTGCGGCCAATACAGCGTCAGTTGGTCTTGGGAATGACATATACAAGTCCTGCACAGTGGTCAGAGGGAGTTTAAGCCATTCTTCTTGCAGGATAGTGGCCAGGTCACTACGTGATGCTGGTGGAGGTTCGTCCTTCTTGGTGGTATGCTGACATTACCCTGGATACCGTGGCTCTTGATACATCACAAAGACTTGCTGTCTTGGTCACAGATGCGCCAGCAAGACGTGCACCAACAACTGTCCCTCCTCTTTTGAACTCTGGTATGTCACCCATAATGCTGTGTGCTTTGCAGTATTTTGAGCAGAACTGTGCTCTTACCTGCTAACTGAACCTTCACACTCTGCTCTTACTGGTGCAATGTGCAATTAATGAAGATTGGCCACCAGGCTGGTCCAATTTAGCCATGAGACCTCCCACACTAAAATGACAGGTGTTTCAGTTTCATTGTCCAACCCCTGTATATATACAGTAGTCCAGTGGCACCAATGCATTTGACATTGGTGATGTAAGTTTTGGATGCAGCCGTTTGACCATGGAATCCCATTCCTGGAACACTGTCCCTGAGCTAATCTGAAGGTCACATGAAGTTTGGAGGTCTGTAGAGATTGATTCTGCTGAAAGTCGCTAGTTTCTGGGAGCGTCCCATTCTTTCCCTAATGTCTGTAGGAGCACTCTGAATCCCTAGATGCTTGTTTTTACAAACTTGTGGCCATGGCCGTGTAATTGGAACAATGGATTCAATGATTTGAATAGGTGAGTGAGTCCTATTGGCAATAAGGTGTATGTGCCAGCATCAGCCATGTTCATACGGCTCTGGGCAGCCAGCTAGTTTGTATGTACTTGTTTATTTTCTAACACCACAGAGGACATTTAAGATAGCTAGCAATTTAGAGCAGTAGGACATTTATTTGGACACACAATTGCTCCATTCAGCCTTATTTGTAGGGTTACCTTCATACAGTACATCAAAAACGCATTCTAAATATCTTTGTGGAAATACTCACAGGTCTACCAGTACAGCCTGTATCGCCTGGATCTCCAGCATCACCCTGATAAACATATGTTTATTAGCTTTCTAGTATTATACCATCAGAGTTACAACCACAGAAAGTGTAGATACAGTACACAATGCACTAATATTTAACCTGACAAAGTTTAAATAGGACATTCTGCTAACAGGAATTTACTTTGAGTAGTGTAGAAAACCTGCTTCACATATTACCTTTATATCTTGTCGCAGATATGTATATAGCTTCGTTCCTTTAGGACCAGGTATCCCAGAAAGTCCGCGATTACCCTAAACACATTCTTTCATGCTCAGTATTGTATGATAGAAAGAACTCTAAAATAGCCGTAAAGACAGAATTAGCAACAGTGGGTTCAGCAAGAGACATGCAATAAAGTCTTATAAGAGAATGCAATCAAATCCAAACAAAGCAAAACATGTACACTACTGTCAAAGGTACCGGGACACATCTCTAGTTCTAAAAACACCGTTTTGTTTAGTTTGTTAACTGTAAAGTTCTCCACATTATGATTAAAGTTGAGTTTGAATTTTAAGAGAGGTACAACATTCCAAAACAGCCCTGGTAAATCGCCAAAGGTAACTCTTAACTGTCCTATGGCATAACCCTATGGGGAACCGTAAACTGTCCTATGGGAAACCGTAAAGTGTGCCTATGGGGCAAAAGGACACTGTCCCATTAGGGAATGGTAAGTGTGCCTGTGGAGCAAAGGTAAATAATCCTATGGAGCTACTGCTCTGGGTAGCAATGATGGACTGTTCCATGAAACATTGGTAAACCATCATATGGCACAACTGTAAACTGTCTTATGGAGAAATGGTAAACTGTCCTATGGAGAAAAGGTAAATAATCCTATGGAGCAATGGTAAACGGTCCTATGGAGAAAAAGTAAATAAACCTATGGTGCAATGGTAAATGTCCTATGGAGAACAGTAAACCAACACACGGAGCAAAGGCAAACTGTCCTGTGGTGCAACGACGCAGTGTCCTCTTTTGCAGTAGTAGATGGATCAAATGAAACTATGCTACAAGGAACAGTAAACTGTTATATGGAGTGATGGTACGGTGTCCTATGGTGCAGCAGTACACTGTCCTATGGATCAACCATAAACTATACTATGATGAACTGTAAACTGTCTTTTGGAGCAAAGGCAAACTGTCCTCTGGGCCGAAAGGCACACTGTCCTATGGTGTAACATTACACTGTCCTTTGGATGAATCGTAAGCTATCCTATGGTGAATAGTAAACTGTCGTATGGAGCAAAAGCAAACTGTCCTATTGGGTGAAGGTACACTGTCCTATGGTGTAACATTACACTGTCCTTTGGATCAATCGTAAGTTATCCTATGGTGAAAGGTAAACTGTCTTATGAAGCAACGGTAAACTGTACTATGTGGCAACACTGAACTGTCCTGTAATGCAACCGTACACTGGCCGTCAGATCAACAGTGAACTATAGTATGGCATAGGGTAAACTGTCCTATGGAGCAAACTGTCCTATGTAATAGTACGCTGTCATTTGGAGCAACATTGAACTATTTCAAAAAACGATGAATCAATTATACATAATTCAATTCAGATAAATAAGTGTGGGTGTGCAGAATGCCTGGGAAAGAGCTTCCATTAGAGTATGCAGCGGTATAGTGGTGTAATAACATTAGGGTTGGCTTCCCAGACAGGGGATTAAGCCTAGTCCTGGACTACAATATCCCCAGAATGGACTCGCCGTGGTCATTGTTCCTAGGATCAAGAACCATTATGGACATCATTGGAAATCACGAAAGAGTGGATTATATCCCTACATGTTCCAACAAGACAACGTCTTCTGTCACAAGTAATGCAGTTAAATGTGCCTTTTCCTCTAAAATGTCCCAGTACTTTTGGCAAATGGGTACTAGCTATGCGAGAACACCGTATTCAAGAGCGTTCTTTTAGCATGATGTTGTATCAAGTGGAATATGGAAAGAGATGATCAATATGGAATGTGATGAAAGCTTAAAGTTAGATGAGGTCTAACCTTTGGACCAGGAGGTCCTGGAGAACTGGATCGCTGTCCCTCACTACCCTAAACACATAAACAGGTTCAGATTTAATAAGTAAACAGTTTCAAATGGGGTATAATAATGGCACTGAAAGAATACCTTTGGTCCTGGAGGTCCAGGAGGCCCTTGAGGTCCCTACAGAAACAAAAGCAACAACTCAGAAGAAATACTACCAACCAACTTATGAAGCAAAAGGTTCAACAAGATGAATAGCGCAGATTTGGTGGATGCCTTCCCTGGCCCAATTCCACAGAGAATTCCCTGTAGACTGGGATTGTAGCCACTGCTGGTAGACCCGTATGACCATACGCTTCCATACACCTGCAGATTCAGCTACTTCCTTCACACTATGGTCTTTGGCCACGCCCAAACGCTCCTTTTAGCCAATCATTAACTTCTGCTCTGGAGCCGTTTTCCACACATGGAACAAAACATTCAAAATTCCTAAGGGAATGGCCCTAACAGTGTAAGAGAATGAGGCTGCAGCATCAAAGCACCGTTAAAGGTCAGAAGGTAAAGCTTAAAGAAACCAGGAATGCGAAACATGAGCCCAGCTATCACCCACTGGAAATTCATGATCTTGTCACATTTGCTGGCTTTGTTCTCACCCCCGATCTCCCGGACTCCATTTCCCATAACCCACCACCCGATGACATCACTCACACATGTCCGCCATCACCGGAACCCGTTCTGTTTTCTAGATCTGAATCACCCAAATACTGATTTCACCTGTTGTTAATTTATCCTGTCTGTACAAGTACTCCTCTCCCCCACTGACCTATTGTGAAGTATTGCCCCTCAGCGTACCGAGTGTGTCTCTCTGGTATTACTCTCGTTTGCTACTCTGGTTTGGACGTTGTTCTGTTTTGCTGATTTACTCTTTTGTCTTTGCCCTCTTGGTACTTTTGCTGCTCTGATTGTTTGCCTGGATTCGTCACCCGCCTGTTACTTCACTCTGACACTGCCTTGCACTTCTGTTATGTTCGCCCTGCTCTTATTGCTGTTGTGGTTGATTACAAATCTGTTAAATAAACCTCGCCTTGATTTTAGCCCAGCGCTCATCACAACCTGTTTGTCCATCAACACATTGCTTCTGTGATGTTGGTGCATTGTGGCGGTTAAGAGGTGGGTGTGCCATCCTTCTCTATTGAACAGGTCACAGGTCACGGACTCACTTCCCAGTGTGAGGGGGGACGCTGGCCTGCAAATTGAACGCTGGAGGGAGACGGTGACTCTGAAGCAACGTGTAAATAAAGCACTCTGGTTCACTTGCGCTGGCTGTTTGTGTGAGTGTCTTTTGGGCCTCATCAAGTCCCGCCCAATTCCCAGTCAGTGTACTCGGCCCCTCCCCCGGACGGGCCACAGCATGTATTAGCTGGCAGCCAGGACCATTAACCTCTAGATAAGTGTGCCCTGTAAAGCATCGGCCCTCATTCATCTTTTTTACCCTCTACTCTCATCTCAAACCGCAGACATGTTTGTGCTTCCTGGTGTCTAAACATAACCCCAGTTTTCTGAATGCTACTGTTTCGTCTAGACTGAGAAGCTCAAACAATTCCATTAGGCAAGGACACTCACAGTATCTCCTCTGTAACCTTCAGGCCCTGCCGATCCAGCCTGACCAGGTGCACCTTGTAGTCCCTGTAGGAAGGCAAAAAAAAAAGTACAGCTCAAAAGTCTACAGAGAAAATGGGCCTCCTGCAACCCCCTGCAAGACCTGGTAGACCACCAAACAGTGGTCCCGTCAGATAACCAGAACTTAAAGCTTCCATGTTTGAGAGAGAGGAGAACATCAAGCTCCACTCTTCCTCAGATCTGAGAACATCCACAGGTGTTTCTGTCCATCCTCCAGTTTGGGATGTGCTAAACTGCTAAAATGGGTGAACGTCTATGTCGGTGAGTCGGCCCAAGATAACATGTAGAGGCGGGCCACATCTGGCAAAGATATGGCACTGCTCGTCCACTGTGGCACTGGCAATCTGCAGGAGCCAAATTTACAACATGCATTTGGCCCACCTGTCCCAAAACAGGTTCCACTTCTGGCACAGATACAGCAGTGCTGTCTACTGGCAGACACCATGTTAGCTAAGTGGCCCACATACAGTATAGAAAAACACGTGGCCTACATGTTCTAAAACAGATCTGGTCCACATCTGGCAGAGATACAGCAGAGTTGCCTACTTGTGGTCCTAATCTGGTGCATACGTGGCCCACATCTTACAATCATGAGCAGTCCGCCCAAGTGCCGTCAATCTGTGCAGCAAGTGGGCTTGATGAAAATGAGGAATGTGGGCCAGATCTGGGCCAGAAATAGCAGTTTGCTATAAGGGTCCCTGCGATGGACTGGTGGCCTGTCCATGGTGTTCCCTGTGCTGGGATAGGCTCCAGTACCACCAGCATGGGCAGCTTAGAAGTTGAACGAACGAATGAATGAGTGTAAGAAGAGAGAGTTATGTTAATATTTAACTTTATGAGAAACAAAGAGAACTACATACTGGAACACCATCTAGTCCAGGAAGTCCAGGGGGTCCTCTTCTACCAGGAACTGATGGTCTGGGGTCACCCTATCACACAGCATAAGGAAATGCGTTTGGGACTGTGATGAGGAAAGTGATGATGATGATGATGTCAAAAGGAACTTACCTTTGGCCCAGGTAAGCCAGGTGGTCCCTAGAAAAAAAATGTCACCAAATCATCAAAATAGAGTAAAAACAGGAATGAAAATTGGTAGACAGATTTTACATGGTGAGACATGCCAATGATTCGAGTTTCACACTTGGACACATGTGACATAAACAAAGACGGTATCACATGTCAAACAACGCCCCCTCTGGTTGCTTCTTGCTATTGCATAGCTTTTCCTGCTCCACCCTGGCTCCACCCACTTCCACACCTGATGATGATTAGTACTCATTTGGACTTTTGTGCAAATGGACTTGGAATAAAACCACTGTGCGTTTGCATCCCGCCTCAACCACTCCGTTACCGATGGGCCTTATCACTGAATATGACTGACTCAAGAGCCATGACATTCAGCAAGGAGTGATGTCCTCCATGAGTTGTCCTGTTAGTGTGGCACCATTGGCAGACGGCTGCACGACGTAGGACTACATGCACATAGCCTGTTACGATGACTGTCCTTATAACCATGTTAGCGTCGCCACAGGTTGTAATGGTGTCGTGCCAGACTGTCATGGAGTGGCTCAGAATGGCAGCGGGTCATCCTCAGTGATGAGCCCCACTTTTGTCTCTCCACCAACGAATCTGTGTGTGGCACCGTGGTCAGCACCAAGATGAACGACTTGTTGTCATGCGACACACTTCCAGAAGACCTGGTGTCACTCCACCTCTACCCCTACCGCACCATCTGTAGGAACTTTGTGAAGATATTCAAGCTGCATGGGATGGATTATCACAGGACACCATTAGGAAACTCTACAGCTCCATGCCAAGACGTCTGGCATGTTGGGTTAGCCAACATGGCAGCATGATGCCATACTGAGATACGCTACTTCTGTATGTGTAGCTCAATAAATATTGATCATATCAGTCTAAATCTATCATCAGTTATTGTTGCTGGTCACCTTTATCTTCCTTCCCAACACTTTCTTCTCTGTGCAACTGTTCTTTTGATGATGACTGTATTTTAACCTTGTCAAAGATTTTGCTATGACACTGAAAGGTCTTTTTCCTGACTTTACCATCAGTCCATAGCTGGGCAGGCCAGGCAAGCCGGGTTCTCCAACATCTCCCTGTTGGCAGAAACAGATAATACAGGGTACTGTGTTTTCAAATGCAGTTAAAGTCTTACAATTCAAGAACATGTGGCTAATACTGATCCAATACCTTTGTGCCGTTGCATCCAGGGTTACCAGGTGGACCAACAGGGCCTTGATTTCCTGGAGTGCCCTGAAGAAAGGAAAAACAGGGGAATCGCCAGAAATGCTCATGTAACAGAGTTATATGCAAACGTCTGTAGGGAACGTGGACACCTACAAATCAGTCATGAGTGTCTTGTACATCCCATTCCCAAGCCATGGGATCAATATGGAATCAGCCTTTGCAACCTATACCCTCCACTATAGCCTCCACTCCTTTGGGAAGGCTTTCCACTAGATTTTGGAGAGTATCCATGGGAATTTGTGGCCATTCAGTCCAAAGTAATCCTTAAACCAATTAATCTCCAAGGTCAGTGAGGTTGGGGGTCTGGGCTCTGTGCAGGGCAAATGGAGTTCCGTTACACCACACTTATTAGAGTATATCTTCAGGGAGCTGGCACAGAGGCATAGTCATGATGGGACAGGAAAGGGTCTTCCAAAAATTAGAAGCAACTGTAAGGGTCCCGGCGATGCCGCCTGCAGCCAACAGAGGGCGGCAGAGGCGGTGCCGTTCTGGGGGAACTACAGCCCGGAACTCCAACCCCCAGAATGCCCCGGGCTGATCAACCTAACACGCTGCACCTGGGGTGTCAGCCATATAAGCCCCCACCAAACAACCACCTCTGCTGCACCTTTGTAGAGGGGTAGCCGGTAAGGTACAGCCAGAGAGAAAAAAAGAACAAGAGAAAAGCAAAGGGAAAAAGCAAAGGGAAAAAGCAAAAGAAACGAAAAGCAACAGGTGCTTATAAAATTAAATAAATAACTGCATAAATAGAGTAAAGAGTGTGAGTCACTCTGCATCAGAAAAAAGACGCAGAGACCCACAAAATCCCCTTTCTATTAAACTCTCTCCTGTTTATTTCTGTTCTTTTCGTTTGAGCACGCCGTCTCTTGTGTCTTCTTTGTTTGTTTTTCCTGCCATTTCTCCCTCTCCCTCACAAAACCCCTCCTGACTCGCTTCACGTGTATTGCCGCATAGCGCAGCTGTAACACATGGGGTTGCCGCTCCGCAGGTTAGGGGTTTGATCCCTAAACCTGCTCACTTAAACATGTTCCCCCAAAACAGTTTCACAAGCATCCACATCCAGGAAATTCTGGGTTTCCGCAAACCCAACCGCACCATCTAAATCAGTCCCAGAGTCCAATATCCTTCCTCCACCAAACCTTCCTGTCGACGCTATGTATTCCAGTAGCTCACGTTCTGCCAAACCCAGATTCATCCACCAGACTCCCAGAATGAATGAGTGGTGATTCATCATTCCAGAAAACAGCAGAGTCCAGTAAGTGTGCTTTACACTTCTCCATCTGACGCTTGGCATTGCGCATGGTGATCTTAGGCTTGTGTGTAGCTGCTCAGCCCTGGAAACTTACTTGCTGCCACTTCTTCCATCACCGAACTGACTTGTGGGAAAGCACCTATGACAGTGCCAAAGTCACTCAGCTATTTCATGCCACCCATTCGGCTGCCAGTGTTTGTATATAGAGATTTCATAGTGCTAGATTTTATGTCCCTGTTTTTGCAGTGGGCATGGCTGAATCACCTGAATTCAGCCCTTTAAGACAGGTGTCCACATACTTTTGTAATAATGTTCTCTTTTGAGGGTGTGTTCTGTTCATGTACTGGCAGATCCCTTACCGGCAAACCTGGAGCTCCAAGGAAACCTGGATTTCCAACAGGCCCCTGAAAACAACCCAAGACAACTGTTCACAAACACCCCGGCCTTTCGGTTCTATAAACGTAATGCCCAATGCTGTCATAGTCATTAACAAAAATCAGTTTTTCAGGTAAACATGAATACTTGTTGCTCATTCTCTCACACTCACAAACATCCACATGCACAAAAACACTGAGAAACAAAACACTGAAACGTTACCCAGTCTCCTTTCGATCCAGGGTCACCAACACGGCCGATATTTCCCTTATAAACAGATTTTAAAATGAAATTTAATAATCAGATAAAAAACTTCAAACTACTGTTACTCATTAATGGCTTTGTATCGCCATACTGTGAGTCCCTCTTGGATAGAAATACAGTAATTAACAGTATAGGACATATTACAAAGACATGTCCCTTTCTAAACCAAGAGACCTAAGACTTTACAGTACATTACCTTTGCACCCTGAGGACCTCGATGACCCTCAGCTCCAGCATAGCCCTGTAGTCCCGGAGGACCCGGATCACCAGGATATCCTTTTTCACCCTGTAGGAAATCAGCAGTTGAGACAGAAGCACTTGATGGAGGTAGTTTCAGAGAGTATGTATGGGATGTGAATGAACTTGAAGAACCAGGTACAGGAGTCAGAAGAGGAACCCGCTGTAAACCATATCCAGGGATAAACACCATACAGCAGTGCTCACCAACCTTTTCAGGTGCAAGATCACCTTTTGGAATCTTAACAAATCAAAGATCTACCAGCGAAAAATGCCAGGCCTAGGCTACTTAAAATAACAAACGTGCATGTCCCCATAGCCCCCAATAACATAAAATATAACAGTTCACCTACTTTTCACTTACCAAAGGGTGAGACAATCTTCCCTGATACTGGTGTAGCGGATGGGAATAAAAGAAAATTATTATTTTTATTTTTTATTTCACATAAAATCCTCCCCTTATTACATCTGTTAATTTTGTGGGTATTTCTTGATGCTTTTATTTTATATATGTTTTTCTGGTCATTTTTGTTGAGTATAAAGTGATCTGAGAAGCAGACTTTTATTTTGAAACCGCGCGTTCTGAAAATCCGCGTGAGTCTGCCTCTCTCCTCAGTTCGCGGTTAAACTTTCTGAGGAGAGGTGTGTATTATTAGTGCTCCCCAGAAAACGTTGTTGTAAAGTTGTTTAAGCACTTTTAATGCACCAAATAATTTGTTAATATGTATTTTAGTACTGAGAATGGGGATGTTTGTGCGTAGTGTTTGGAGTAGCGAGTGTTTTTATTCCGTGCAGCAGATTGGAGGAGTTAATGGAGGTGCAGCTAGCAGTACAGCTAAAATGGTGTGCTTTTCTTCTCACAGCCGCTTGTGTGAGAAAAGGGACAGAGAATTTACTCCATGCTGTGTTTTTGCTACTCTCATTCCATGCACAGGTACTGACACAATTCACTGGTTGTCTGTGATAGTCGTACTGTTTATTTCTGCTAAAATGTAATTAGTTTCTTGAAATTTAATGTCCTAAAAAGAAATATGCCTTTTGGGAGTCCCTCTTAAGAGAATATGAAAAGCTGTGTTTGGTAGGACTGCATTCCAGAGAAGGTGTGCAATTTTCATTTCTCCTAGCTATTTGTGATTAGTAGGACCAAACGTGGTCTTGGTACAGGAAGTTGTTTTGGCAAAAAACAGTGTCCTCATATGAGGTCAAAGGGTCAGCGTTTTAAAAAGTATCATGGTGCAGAGAAGCCGAAATATGCTGTCCTCATATGAGGACGCGGGGGTCTCAGGAGGTCAATACAAACACTGAATGACAATCACACATCAAAGCATCAGTGAACAGATCAAACAGATCGTTCCTGACTTTGTGGGTTAATAGACCACAGTATAGAAACATGTCCACACGCCCTGGCGAGCGTCTTTCTCTGAATTTATACCAACTTTAAAAAGCATCATGGTGCAGAGAAGCCGAAATGTGCTGTCCTCATATGAGGACGTGGGGGTCCCAGGAGGTTAAGCTTTAACGATGTTTAAATGTGGTGACTGAGAGGGTCAGGAAAGCCACATCCAATAAAACTACTCATCAGACCACGTCACTGTTTTCCATTGCTCAGGGTCACGCAGCTTTCTCCACACTAGCCTGGAGCACAACCGCCTTCTGAACGTCAGAGCCGCCATAAATTCCAGCTTAGTTAAGCACGCAATCTACAGCCGTGGTTTTAAAGCTGTAGAACATACAGGTGCTGTTTCCAGTGTGTCTATATTTGGAATATAATTCCCAGGTTCCTAAGGCTGTTCCCTGTAAAGAGGAATTCCACCAGTGTTTCCATATTTCTGCATAATTCCGTGGTTGAGAGGAAATTCCGAGTGCTTCGAGGTGGGACTTCTACAACACAAGTGTGGCCTTTATGTTGAGTCACGTTGCCTTAAAGACTGAAATCTGTGCTCTTTCTAATGAGAGCTAATGAGGGGAGTCTAGTTCCTGCAGGTAAACAGTAAACAGGTACTAGATAAACCCTTTGAATAATGTTCCACTGACCTAAATGTTCTCCATGTACACTGGGTGGTCCTTATTATGGGTAACGCTCCTGTAAGCATTCCCCTGACCAATCAAAGATGATGATGTCTCTTGACCCGCCCACGCAGAACTGGGGCGGAGATAAAGCCAACACAGCCAAACGGAAAGCCAGAGAGCTAGACCTCCTACCTGTAGCTGCCTACCTGTCACCCATTCATTCCTTTATCTGTGCACTAACATCGTTTCTTCATTCATTCATTCCTTTATCCATACACCAGAATTGTTCATTCATCCGTTCATTCCTTTATCCATGCACCACCATTGTTATTTCTTCCCTTCATTCCTTTATCCACACAGCTACACTGCTCCTTCATCCATTCATTCCTTTAACCATACACCAGCACTGTTCATTCATCCGTTCATTCCTCTATCCATGCACCAACATTGCTCCTCATCCATTCATTCCTTTATCTACACAGTTACACTGCTCCTCATCCATTCATTCCTCTAACCATGCACCAACATTCTTCCTTCATCCCTTCATTCCTTTATCCATACACCAGCATTGCTACTCATGCATTCATTCTTTTATCCACACAGCTACATTGCTTCTCATCCATTCATTCTTCTGTTTCCATGCACCACCATTGCTCCTCATCCATTCATTCCTTTATCTACACAGTTACACTGCTCCTCATCCGTTCATTCCTCTATCCCTGCACCACCATTGCTCCTCATCCATTCATTCCTTTATCTACACAGTTACACTGCTCCTCATCCGTTCATTCCTCTATCCATGCACCACCATTGCTCCTCATCCATTCATTCCTTTATCTACACAGTTACACTGCTCCTCATCTGTTCATTCCTCTATCCCTGCACCACCATTGCTCCTCATCCATTCATTCCTTTATCTACACAGCTACACTGCTCCTCACCCATTCATTCCTCTATCTATGCACCAACACTCTTCCTCCTTCCCTTCATTCCTTTATCCATACACCAGCACTGTTCATTCATCTGTTCATTCCTCTATCCATGCACCACCATTGCTCCTCATCCATTCATTCCTTTATCTACACAGTTACACTGCTTCTCATCCATCCATTCATTCCTCTAACCATGCACCAACACTCTTCCTTCATCCCTTCATTCCTTTATCCATACACCAGCATTGCTACTCATGCATTCATTCTTTTATCCACACAGCTACATTGCTCCTCATCCGTTCATTCCTCTATCCATGCACCACCATTGCTCCTCATCCATTCATTCCTTTATCTACACAGTTACACTGCTCCTCATCCGTTCATTCCTCTATCCATGCACCACCATTGCTCCTCATCCATTCATTCCTTTATCTACACAGCTACACTACTCCTCATCTATTCATTCTTCTATCCATGCACCAACACTCTTCCTCCTTCCCTTCATTCCTTTATCCATACACCAGCATTGTTTATTCATCCCTTCATTCCTCTATCCATGCACCACCATTGCTCCTCATCCATTCATTCCTTTATCTACACAGCTACACTGCTCCTCATCCATTCATTCCTCTATCCATGCACCAACGCTCTTCCTTCATCCCTTCATTCCTGTATCCATACACCAGCATTGCTACTCATCCATTTATTCTTTTATCCACACAGCTACACTGCTCCTCATCCATTCATTCCTCTATCCATGCACCAACATCCTTCCTTTATCCCTTCATTCCTTTATCCACACAGCTACACTGCTCCTTCATCCATTCATTGCTTTAACCATACACCACCATTATTTCTTCATCCCTTCATTCCTTTATCCATACACGAACACTGTTCCTTCATCCCTTCATTCCTTTATCCACACAGCTACACTGCTCATCATCCATTCATTCCTTTATCTACACAGCTACACTGCTCCTCATCCATTCATTCCTCTAACCATGCACCAACACTCTTCCTTCATCCCTTCATTCCTTTATCCATACACCAGCATTGCTACTCATGCATTCATTCTTTTATCCACACAGCTACATTGCTCCTCATCCATTCATTCCTCTATCCATGCACCAACACTCTTCCTTCATCCCTTCATTCCTTTATCCACACAGCTACACTGTTCCTCCATCCATTCATTCCTTTAACCATACACCAACATTATTTCTTCATCCCTTCATTCCTCTATCCATACACGAACACTCTTCCTTCATCCCTTCATTCCTTTATCCACACAGCTACACTGCTCATCGTCCATTCATTCCTTTATCTACACAGCTACACTGCTCATCATCCATTCATTCCTTTATCCACACACGAACACTGTTCCTTCATCCCTTCATTCCTTTATCCACACAGCTACACTGCTCCTTCACCCGTTTCTTTATCAGTACGTTCTGGTTTCGCTGTAAGTCTGTTCCTTCAAGTGTTTCATGTCTATTTGTCCCTGACATGTTTGGTCCAGTTTCAGAGCAAGCTTTTAGAGCAAGTGGGTGGCTGTGCCCCTATCAGTGTCGCGACCAAGCCTTAAAACGAATGACCTAGACCTCAAATCTGTTTTTCTACTGTATCTGATCAGTAAGATACCATTTTGTGCCAGTTGTGATTTTCACACAGAGGAATTTGTCTTCTGCGTTTAACCCATCCATGAAGTGAAACACCCACATACACACCCACTAGTGAACACACACACACTAGGGGGCAGTGAGCACACTTACCCGGAGCGGTGGGCAGCCCTATCCACGGCACCCGGGGAGCAGCTGGGGGTTAGGTGCCTTGCTCAAGGGCACCTCAGTCGTCACTGTCAGTTCAGGGAATGGAACCTGCAACCCTCCGGTCACAAGGCTGGTTCCCTAACCTCCAGCCCACGACTGCCCCCAAAGTGCTCGTAAAAGTTTGTTGAGATCTGCACTAAAACTCAGGACGTGACTCCTCTTGACATTGCCGAGCTCCTTTACTGAGGAGAAACATCTGAGCAGCAGGAGAGACTTTAACAAACGACAAAAGGCAGTAGTTATTAGTGTGACCATTAAATAAGCGTCACTGCAGTGCACCACCCACATAACACCTGCTCTGTGGTGGTCCTGTGGGGGTCCTGACCATTGAAGAACAGGGTAATACAGTACACAGAGATACAGATGCACTACAGTCTGGAACTGTAGAACTACAGAGTGCTCCTATATGGTCAGTGGGCAATTTGGTTTACAGCCACTAGATGTCATCCACTCACAGTAGGCAGCAAGCTCTATCACTACCTACAGTAGCCAGAAGGGGGAGACATTTATATATACAACGCATGACCATGAGCGATTTATCAAGGGGCCTCTTGAACACAAAGCTCAGCTCTCTAAAGCTCGGACGGATGGATGAGGCAGTGATGTAAGGAGTTATGCGAGTCAGAACTCAGTCTAACTGTAAATATATACACACAAATATACACATATTGCTTACTTACAGCTAGCACTTCTCTGACTCATCCCTTCTTTGTGTTTACCTTCAGGCTGTCTGTGTTTTTGGGAGCTACAGCAAGACGCATTCCAACCTCAAACCGCAGCCTCCTTCTGATTTCACTGGCAGATGTGTTTAATGTACAGCATGTTCAGTGTACATGTTCCTTAAGGAGGTGCAGTTTAGGAGTGTGCATTAGTGCCCAGTGAATAAGAAGGTCAGTGAGGCCAGTTGCGTAATATGAAATGCACTGCTGCGTCATCATGATCGTCAGGTCACATTATTATGACCACTTCCTATTCTCGACGGCAGCAGCATATAGATCATGAAGGGAGTCACGTTTCCATGGTATCCTCTGGGCCCTCTTATCCACGTGGAAGGCACTCTCAACAGATTTGGGTATGAATCCATCCTTGTAGATCACGGACCCCCATTCATGCAGATGATATATCTTCCAAGACATTGCGACGTTCACACGGCTAGAAATGTCAGACATTGTTGGGAAGAGCATTAACCAAGACTTCCAAGTACTACCCTGGCCCCAAAACTTCCCAGGGAAAGCAACTGTGGGGCCACCTTGATCATTGTGTTCGCTCTATGGATCCTCCTCCATGCACCCGACAGCAGCTGTGGGATGCACTGCAATCAGCATGGCTCCAGATACAACCCACCAGAACCTTATTGAGTCTCCACCAGGTCGTCTAGCTGTCGTCTAACTACTCTGGATATTAGCTAGTGGTCATAATATTGTGACTCAATGGTGTAAAAAGTATGTATTCAGTGTTTCTTACAGTCTACAGTATATCAGGATTACTTATCGGGCAGTTGTGGGCTGGATGGAGGCAGTCGTGGGCTGGAAGGTAGGACACCAGCCCTGCGACAGGAAGATACCAGTTCGGTCTCCTAAACTGACAGAAGTAGACTAAAGTGGCTTTGAGCCAGATACCTAAGCCATGGAAAGAGCTGCCCACTACTCCAGGCAAGTGTGCTCTGCTTGTTTGTGTTAGTGTGTGTGTATGCGTATGTGTGTCTATGTCTGTTTGTGAGAGTGTGTCTATGTGTTTCTCTGTGTATGAGTGTGTGTGTGTGACTGTGTGTGTGTCTTTGTGTTTCTGTATTAGTGTGTGTGTGTGTTTCTATGTGTTTCTCTGTGTGTCTGTGTTTCTATGTGTTTCTCTGTGTGTGAGTGTGTGTGTCTGTGTGTTTCTCTGTGTGTGACTGTGTATGTGTGTGTGTGTGTGTGTCTAGGTGTTTCTCTGTGTGTGACTGTGTGTGTGTGTGTCTGTGTGTGTGTCTGTGTGTTTCTCTGTGTGTGACTGTATGAGCGTGTGTGTGTGTCTAGGTGTTTCTCTGTGTGTGTGTCTTTGTGTTTCTCTGTGTGTGACAGTGTGTGTGTGTGTCTATGTGTGTGTCTGTGTGTGACTGTGTATGTGTGTGTCTGTGTGTGTGTCTATGTGTGTGACTGTGTATGTGTGTGTCTGTGTGTGTGTCTGTGTGTGACTGTGTATGTGTGTGTCTTTGTGTTTCTCTGTGTGTGTGTGTGTGTGTGTCTTTGTGTTTCTCTGTGTGTGACTGTGTATGAGCGTGTGTGTGTGTCTATGTGTTTCTCTGTGTCTGACTGTGTGTGTGTGTGTGTTTCTCTGTGTGTGAGTGTGTCTGTGTGTGACTGCGTATAAGTGTGTCTGTGTGTCTGTGTGTGTGAGTGTGTATCTGTGTACATCTCTGTGTATAGACTTATATGGGCAATATATATTGAGCTACACATACAGAAGCAGTGTCACTCAGTATGGTGTCAGGCCACCAAGTTTGCTAGAGCAACATGCCAGACGTCTCGGCATGGAGTTGTAGGGTTCCTAATGGTGTCCTGTGATAATCCATCCCATGCAGCTTCAGTAGTCTCACACTATTCCTGCAGATGGTGTGGTAGGGATGGTGGTGGAGTAACACCAGGCTTTCTGGAAGTGCTGCATGACAACAAACCGTTCACCCACACACAGATTCGTTGGCCGTCTCCCACTAAGACAAAAGCTGGACTCGTCACTGAAGCCATTCTGAGTCACTCCATGACAGTCTGGCACAACACCATTGCAGTCGTTGGCGGTTATGATGTGGTGTGAAGGACCATCGTCGTAGTGGTCTGTGTGCATGTAGTCCTGCGTCGTGCACCTGTTTGCCAATGCTGCTGGCACTAGTAGGACGACTCCATCCATGCAAAAGATGATACACTGCTCGCTGAATGTCTGCAATCGTGGCTGTTGGGTCAGTCAGGTACAGCGATAAGGCTCCTCTCTGCTCACGTCACATGTGCAGCCGAGCGTGAAACTTGAATCACTGGCATGTCTCACAATGTCAAATCTACACACCAAGTTTCAGTCCTGTTGGTTGATTCCTTCTGTGTGCGGCTATTTGTGCAACTATTCTTATAGCATTTATGAGGCCAACAAATGTAGGGTTAGGAGTCTCGGCTAAGGACTCTTAGGTTCCCAAAGGGACTGAGTGGTGAGTTTGTGCTGTGGGATTTCAGAACAGATGTCTGGCCCTTCACTTATCCCAGGCTAGTGGTAGAACTGCGAGATAAGGGCTGCACTGCTGTGGGAAAGACTACAATTAAATGAAAATAAATAAAGCATGTTTATTAAACATGTGAGCGTAGGTAGCAATATCAGTGCCCTTTTTTTTCATGCACGCAAAGTCATAACAGGACATGCTTGAGTTCAAGGCTCCCAAGACCCCCCTGTTTTTTCTACAGCACACGGCCTACAGGACCAATCAAAAGTTGGATGGATGTGAATTGACCTAAAGACGCACACTCCAGTGGTTTACAGCATCATGTATAAACTAACGAACGGTCCAGCTAAATAATACTATATGTGAAACCGACTTAATCTTTCATTCTCAGCGACAACTGTAACTAAATCTAAACAACGTCCTTGTGACTCCACCAGAACCAAGATCATGATTCCTAAGGACGGGCCTTATCGTTGTACCTGACTGACCCAACATCCATGATTGCAGACATTGCAGACACGGCTGCACCACGCAGGACTACGGGCATGCAGACCGGGACAGCGACACACCGATTCGTTGGCTGTCTCCCACCAAGACAAAAGCGGGACTCGTCACTGAAGCCATTCTGAGTCGATGACAATTGCCATTGCAGTCTTTGGCGATTATGCCAGGGTGTTAAGCACCATCGTCTGCGTGCATGTAGTCCTGAATGTCAGTGCCACCAAAGACTACAACTGTGTCATAGTAATGTAGCGACTCAGAATGGCAGCGGGTCATCTTCAGTGACGAGTCCCGCTTTTGTCTTGGCGGGGACGACCAAAGGCTTTGTGTGTGGAGGCACTGTGGTCAGCAACAAGTGTTTGTTGTCACACGTCCCGTAGGTCTGGTGTCACTCCACCTCCACCCCTACCGCACCATCTGCAGGAACTGTGTGAGGATATTCAAGCTGCATGGGATGGATTAGCACAGGGCACCATTAGGAACTTCTACAGCTCCATGCCAAGACGTCTGGCATGTTGCGCTAGCAAATATGGCGGCCGGACACCATACTGAGACACGACTTCTGAGACACCAACAAGATCCACCACTATATTCATATATATATATATATATATATATATATATATATATATGTACTAAGATGCATCATATAAACTGGGGAAAGAGGAAACAGAGGTTATGAGCTTCTCCTCCATGGTTACCACCACACCGCTGAGAACTGAAACCAAATGCCGGTAGGAACTACATGTTCAGAGAGCAGAAGCTGGGGGGAGCTCGGGCCCCCGGTTTATGTTTAGTCCGCTGAATTTGTTGGAGCTAATCGTTTATAATGTCGCTTCACTGTGTCATAATTCGTTTACATAAAGCTGAGGAAATCTCGACTTGATTTGTCACTGAATCCACTGGTTTCCAATCCAGTCGAGCAATTTTATATCAGCTTTGGGTCAAATCTTCATATAGGTCCAAAAATTACACAAGGGCTTTTACACTCATGTGATGTTACCTACTAGATAGGTGGTTTACACTTGTGCACCACTGTGTTAGTCATCCTCTGGTTCTTCATCAGTGGTCACAGGACACTGCCCACAGGACGCTGCCCACATGACACTTCCCAAAGGACGCTGCCCACAGGATGCTATAGGCTGCATAGTTTTGGTAGGTGGACGATTCTTAGGCCAGCAGTGACACTGAGGCGTCCAGCAGCACTGCTGTTTCTGATCCACTCACACCAACACAACACACACTAACACACCACCACCACGTCAGTGTCACTGCAGTGCTGAGAATGATCCACCACCCACATAATACCTCCTCTGAGGTGGTCCTGTGGGGGTCCTGACCATTGAAGAACAGGGTAATACAGTATACAGAGAAACAGATGGACTACAGTCTGGACCTGCAGAACTACAGAGTGTCCTATATGGTAGGTAGAGCTTATAAAATGGACAGTGAGTGTAGATACAAGGAGGTGCATCTAGTGAGGACGTCAGTGAGAGTAAGAGGGAAGGTCTCAAGTGGACTACTGTAGACTAAACTTTGACAAGCCTGTGTCTACAGCTGTGTGACCTTAACGAAGGCCTGTCAGTTACCTCTTTTCCACCAACAAAGTGCCAGTGCTCATCCCGTGCCGGTTCCCAGGCCCCTTTTCCACTGGTTTGAAAGATGAGCGTTTATGAATGTGGAGGAGAGCACATCACCGAGTTCAGCTCAGTGTAGTTCATCGTGCAGCGCCATGCCCCTTTGCATCACGGATTCCACCGATCCAGACCAGAGAGTTAATAGCACTGGGACAGCACCGATTCTTCCCGCCGATTCTATTCAGTGGTTCAAGATTTTGGCACCAGCCCCAGTTTGGTGGAAAAGGGCCAAGTGATGTGTTGTTACTGAAGCATTCTTGCCAGTTTGGGTGACTACTTTGTGTCTAGCTCTAGCGTTTGTTAGCCACATTAGCCTTGTGAGATTAGCATTGCACTCACCTTTTGACCTTTAACTCCTTCACAATGACATAGGGCTTTCCCTTTACACACGCATCCCTGAAACGACAGGATTCACACAAAGACAATGTGAGTCATAGATCCGACACATATCACACGTACTACAATTAATGTTCACTGTGTGTGCCATGCAACTTGGGCACAGTGTTTCTGAGTCACGTGGCAGGGTAGTCAAAGCACAACCAACCACATGACAGGATTCTACTGATCTATTAGTCTAATGATGAGTTTAATACTAGTGCTGTACTGATACCGTGTTTGTGCAGATACAGGCGAGTAAGCATGGTATTGGTATATTGATCAGGATGCTGATGCCTGTGACCAACACCAATAAGCATGACGGGAGTCTGTTCTGACCCCTACCTGACCTAGCTGAGCCAGGTCAGCAATCACTCATCTGCTGCTGAGTTAATGTAAGTCCAGAGTGTCCACATTTTACCCTTGATTTAGCCATTAGACTGCACAGCAGTGTCCAGCAGCCCTGCCGGATTACTCAACAGAAGCGTCTTGCAGTCTGTTGCTCTAACCAAACGCTGAAAGTGGCAGCTACTGATGTGTGGTAGGAGTGAATGCACCACACGTATTGTGTTCATTTTTATCAATTTTCACTTTTATGCATCATTTGAACTTAGTAGTGGCTGTTTACACTGTGTGGAAATTTCATCATGAATGGACTGACAGAAATGGCCCAAAATCGCTCGGAGAGATGTCTGGTTCCATTGACTTCCATTAGAATTAAATCAGGTTTTTGCCCTCTCCTGTAAAGTTGCCACTTTGGAGATACTTGTTATACTTCGACAGCGACTATGTTTACATTTAAGGCATCTAGCAGATGGTCTTATCCAGAGCGACTGACAACGGTAATCATATTACATGTAGGCCAATGTCGTGTTGGGAGTCTTGATATGAAGCCACATTTAGCTCTGCTTGTGCTGGGTAAGCTGCTGTATGCAATACAGATATTTCACATTTATGTAAATATGATTCTTATTACTAATCATAAACACTGAAATACCAAAAGTAGTGGAATGGTGCTTGGTGATGTAAGGCTTGGATGCAGCTGCTCGACTACGGAAACCCATTCCATGAAGCTCTCTATGCAGTGTTCCTGAGATAATCTGAAGGCCACCAGTTTGGAGGTCTGTAGTGGCTGACTCTACAGAAAGCTGGCCACCTCTGCGCACTATGTGCCTCTGCATCCGCTGACCCCCCTCTGCCATTATACATGGCCTACCACTTTATGGCTAAACTGCTGTCATTCCCAATCACTTCCCATTTGGTATAATCCCACTGACATTCGACCCTGGAATATTTAGTAGGGAGGAAATTTCACGACTGGACTGCACAGATGGCATCCTATCACGGTACCCTGCTGGAAGTCACTGAGCTCCTGAGAGCGACTCATTCTCTCACTCTGTAGAAGCAGTCTGCATTTCTAGGTGCATGGTTTTATACACAATCAATGATTTGGATGGGTGAGATTAGTGAGGGTGAATACTTTTGACAATATAGTGTAGATATTAATAAATCTAATATCAGTGGAACACGAATTACCCCCCATCACCAAGCTTGCAACCCAACATCATACATGCCGCGTATTACTTCAGGCTATTTTCATTTCCCTTCCTGTATTTACTGCTGATATCAGCCCAGTACCGCCACCGGGTACCAGATCAGCGCCGTTAGCCAAGGTACTTCAAATGTACCGCATGATGCCCTGCTGGATAACTACTCCAGCCACATACAACATACAACACTGCCCAACATCTGTCTTACTGGTCTCTCTCCCACTGTTTACTCTCGTGTGTAAACACAGAAAAGACCACCAGGACTGAAGCAGACGTGCACAAGCCAAGAACTGTCCAAAAAAGCATTCACACAGCCACACATATCTGCGCACATGAGGCCTGTCTCATGCATTCATTACATAAATGACCTCGGATCCTCTTGACTGAAGTGTCCTGCCTCCAGTCCAGACATAAAACCACTCCTCCAATTCCCAACGAGCGGGCTTATTGATCTCAAGCTCTTATGTTCAGAATCTAATGTGCATAATGCAAAGTCCACTATGAATTATTAGCAACTACTATGAATTATTGAGTATGTACTATAAATTATTAGTAGCTATTATAAATTATTAATAACTACTATGAATTATTAGTAACTACTATGAATTATTCAGTAACTACTGTGAATTATTAGTGGCTACTATTTATTATTAATAACTACTATGAATTAGTAAGTACTATGAATTAATAATAACTACTATGAATTAATTAATAACTACTATGAATTAATCAGTAACTACTATGGATTATTAGTAGCTACTATGCATTATTAATAACTACTATGAAGTATTAGTAACTACTATGAATTATTCAGTATGTACTATGAATTATTAATAACTACTATGAATTATTAATAACTACTATGAATTAGTAAGTACTATGAATTAATAATAACTACTATGAATTAATTAATAACTACTATGAATTATTCAGTAACTACTATGGATTATTAGTAGCTACTATGAATTATTAATAACTACTATGAAGTATTAGTAACTACTATTAATTATTAGTAACTACTATGAATTATTCAGTATGTACTATGAATTATTAGTAACTTCTACGAATTAGTAATAGCTACTACGAATTAGTAATAGCTACTATAAATTATCAGTAACTACTATTAATCATTAGTAACTACAATAAATTATTCAGTATGTACTACAAATGACTTATTTAGGGTCTACTATTAATTATTTAATAACTACTATGAACTATTTAATATCTGCTATGAATTATTCTTAATTATTCAATGTCTACTATTAATTATGCAGTATCTACTACAAATCATTCACAACTACTATTAGTTTGGTATCTGCTATGTTCTACTCAGTAAGCACTATAAATAGTTTAGTGTTTAATATTATTATTAATTATTCAGTATCTGCTATAGATTATTCGGTATGTAGTTAATACACTCATCATCAAGAGAACAGCTGCACCCAGAAGGAAGTGTGGGATTGTGTGCAGGGAAGATAAAGGTGACCAGGAACAATAAGTGATGATAAATTTAGACTGATATGATCAATATTTATTGAGCTACACATACAGAAGTCTGTCTCTCAGTATGGTGTCGGGCCGCCATGTTTGCTAACCCAACACGCCAAATGCCAGAGGTTTCTAATGGTGTCCTGTGATAATCTATTCCATGCATCTCGAATATTCCCACATAGTTCCTGCAGATGGTGCGGTAGGGGTAGAGTTGGAGTGACACCAGGCCTTCTGGACGTGTGACGCAAAACAGCAAACCGTAAATTGGATTCATTGGTCGTCTTCACCAAGACAAAATGGGGACCCATCACTGAAGATGAAATGTTGCCATTCTGAGTCACTCCATGACAGTCTGGCACAACACCATTGCAGTCCTGGGCAATGTTGACGTGGGCAGTAGTCACCAATGGTCCTGGCACTAACAGGATGTCATGGCTTCTGGGTCATAAGCAATACGGCCTGTCCTTGTCTCAGTCACATGACTTGAATCATGGGCATGTCTCACAATGTCAAACCTAGGTTGAGAAGGTTGAGTCCTTCTGGGTGCAGCTATTTCTCCACCTGTTCTTTTGGTGATGAGCGTATTTCTGTATCCACTATGAATTATTTAATATCTACTATCTTCATATTTCTACTATAATATACTTTTCCTCATTTTCCAGATTTTTTCCAAACTGCATTCCTATGCTTTTCCCTACCCAAACTATCACCTCTACTCCCAGACTATTCCAGGTCAGGTTCCAAGAATTGCTCCAGACTTTTCCAGACATGCACAAGGAGCTAATACCACAAAACATCATAGCTAATGTGCCTTACCTGCTTAGCTCTGGCAGGCTCCAGCACTACTGAGCTGAGGAGCATTAGCATCATCCAGGTTGACCCCATCATCATCCTCCTCCTAGCTCCTGGACCCCTCACACCACTCCAGTCCGTGAGCTTAGCCTCTCATTCTGTCCTCCTGCTGCACAGCCAGGACTCCGCTCATGCAGGACTTGGGTGGAAATCCAGAGAGAGCCGTGTTTGTTTTCAGGCGGCACATGTTAATGAGCGCGTGCGACTGGAGTTAGCACAGCCCACTGGTGAGCCCACTCAGGTCCGTGCAAAGCGACTGCATCCTCTGCGCGAGCGTCTGCACTCCGGAAAGCATGGGCTTCACCGTGCGCGAGAGCTGCTGAGAAAGCCAGGCGCGCGGGACAAGCAGGTAAGAGCTCGTCTATACATCTTCTGCTGGAGTGTTGGATGACGCAACGCCGAGATAAATGGCATAAATGTCGTCATCACTGATGCTATTTGACGCATTGCTCTGCTTTGGAAAGTTCGCTAAACCTCCAGCCTTTGATGCAACTTTCCCGTTCCACCTTAAAACCCGCAGCAGCTGCGCTCTGGTACTGGGGCAGGTGTCACAGTGTATACGTGCGGCATTTAAGGTGGAACAGGAAATATTGGAAGCTGGCTTCTGTGCTCACGTTGCAATAAATACTGTATGTGAGTTTGTAGTTATTAATACTGCAGGCACCCTACAGCATGTGTTCTGCGCTGGTTTAAAGGAACGGTATGTAACAATTTGACCCTCAAATTACAGCCTCAAATTCATTTTCATGGTACTCTGACTTGAAATAGGGAGAATGATGGATGCAGACTCAATTTACTTGAGTTAAAGTAGGGATACCCAAAGTAAAATATTTCCCCAGTGTCAGTAGAAGTTCCTCCCTTTAGACCTCCACTGGAGTAACAATACTAAAGTATTTACCTTCATATGTACTTAAGTATGGAGAGTAACAGGAGCATGATTTATTATGGCTCTCATGTCCTATTATCATTTCTGGAACAGGACTCTTTATCAGTTCAGGTTAAGTGGAGAGACCCTAGAGTCTCTCAGTCCACTAGTCTTTAATAGAAGCTCATTCATTAGTCTGTCGATGATGTCTGTTCAAATGATCATCAGCAAAGAACACTGAAGGAGAACAGGTTCCATTAGCTAGAACCAAGCTCTGACCAGCAGGTCACACTAACACATTACACTTACTGAGTTACTGTACACCAACAAACCACTTACAGTACACTAACGCATTACACTTACTGAGTTACTGTACACCAACACACTACTTACAGTACACTAACGCATTACACTTACTGAGTTACTGTACACCAACACACTACTTACAGTACACTAACACACTACACTTACTGAGTTACTGTACACCAACACACTACTTACAGCACACTAACACATTACACTTACTGAGTTACTGTACACCAACACACTACTTACAGCACACTAACGCACTACACTTACTGAGTTACTGTACACCAACACACTACTTACAGTACACTAACACATTACACTTACTGAGTTACTGTACACCAACACGCTACTTACAGCACACTAACGCATTACACTTACTGAGTCGCTGTACACCGACACGCTACTTACAGTACACTAACACATTACACTTACTGAGTTACTGTACACCAACACACTACTTACAGCACACTAACACATTACACTTACTGAGTTACTGTACACCAACACGCTACTTACAGCACACTAACGCATTACACTTACTGAGTCGCTGTACACCGACACGCTACTTACAGTACACTAACACATTACACTTACTGAGTTACTGTACACCAACACACTACTTACAGCACACTAACACATTACACTTACTGAGTTACTGTACACCGACACGCTACTTACAGTACACTAACACATTACACTTACTGAGTTACTGTACACCAACACACTACTTACAGCACACTAACACATTACACTTACTGAGTTACTGTACACCAACACACTACTTACAGCACACTAACACATTACACTTACTGAGTTACTGTACACCAACACACTACTTACAGCACACTAACACATTACACTTACTGAGTTACTGTACACTAACACATTACACTTACTGAGTTACTGTACACCAACACACTACTTACAGTACACTAACACATTACACTTACTGAGTTACTGTACACCAACACACTACTTACAGCACACTAACGCATTACACTTACCGAGTTACTGTACACCAGCACACTACTTACAACACACTAACGCATTAGACTTACTGAGTTACTGTACACCAACACACTACTTACAGCACACTAACACATTACACTTACTGAGTTACTGTACACCAACACACTACTTACAGCACACTAACGCATTATACTTACTGAGTTACTGTACACCAACACACTACTTACAGTACACTAACACATTCCACTTACTGAGTTACTGTACACCAACACACTACTTACAGTACACTAACGCATTACACTTACTGAGTTACTGTACACCGACACGCTACTTACAGTACACTAACGCATTACACTTACTGAGTTACTGTACACCAACACACTACTTACAGCACACTAACGCATTATACTTACTGAGTTACTGTACACCAACACACTACTTACAGTACACTAACGCATTACACTTACTGAGTTACTGTACACCGACACGCTACTTACAGTACACTAACGCATTACACTTACTGAGTTACTGTACACCAACACACTACTTACAGCACACTAACGCATTACACTTACTGAGTTACTGTACACCGACACGCTACTTACAGTACACTAACGCATTATACTTACTGAGTTACTGTACACCAACACACTACTTATAGTACACTAACACATTCCACTTACTGAGTTACTGTACACCAACACACTACTTACAGCACACTAACGCATTACACTTACTGAGTTACTGTACACCAACACGCTACTTACAGCACACTAACGCACTACACTTACTGAGTTACTGTACACAGGCTAATATTCTAATACTGAAACTGTATGCACTGAAAATTCAGTTACTAAATGTGTGTAGATTAGATGAATATCTGCCGATCGTTATATATCTCACCAAAAATAGAAAACTTATATATACACCGGTCAGCCATATAATTAAAATATCCTGTATCTACACTCACTGTCCATTTTGTCAGCTCCACTGACCATATAGGACACTCTGTAGTTGTACAGTTTCAGACTGTAGTCCGTCTGTTTCTCTGTGTACTGTATTACCCTGTTCTTCAATAGTCAGGACCCCCACAGGACCCCAAGAGAGCAGGTATTATGTGGGTGGTGGATTATTCTCAGGACTGCAGTGACACTGACGTGGTGGTGGTGTGTTAGTGTGTGTGGTGCTGGTGTGAGTGGATCAGACACAGCAGTACTGCTGGAGTGTTTAGACACTGTGTCCACTCACTGTCCACTCTATTAGACACTCCTACCTTGCTGCTCCACCTTGTAGATGTACAGTCAGAGACGATAGCTCATCTGCTGCTGCACAGTGCAGTGTTGCTCACCCTCTAGTCCTTCATCAGGGAACACAGGGCGCTGCCCACAGCATAACTATTTACTGCTGTGAGAATTAGAGAACCAAAATTTTGTAATTATTATTTAGCACAAAAATTGACAAGAAAAAAGTAGAGGAGGATGAATCCTCACGAGAGAAAACATGAAGACGCCAAAAACGGAATCGGGAAAGACAGTGAGGCCAGGACCGAAAACCTGGCCACTGTGGTTTCTTAGGTAAGGGAATGGTGGGTCAAGGTGGGTCACCACTAGAGGTTACACACTGCTCCTTTAAAACCAGTGGCCTTTTATTCAGTTCAATCATGTCAAGATTATTCCCTGTAGTGATCCTCTGAGTGCAGCCTGTGGTATCCCTTGTCATAACAGGAGTGATAGGTGAGGACTTGAACCTGACCCCAGGTGCCACCTGGCCTGCAGAGGCAGGTTTAGGCCCTTTACTGCACATTGGATTACTGAACTCCGACCTGCAGCATGTAGGGCAGCAGTGTTCAGCACTATACCAGTGTTTGGAACTGTTGGGCAGGCCGTCTGATCCTTCAGAATTCACCAGCGTTTTCCTGGGATCGTAGTTTGTGGAAGAATGTTTCCACTGTGGGCCGCCATGAGTGCTTTGTAGTCTGGGTAACTTTGTAATTGTGTCTCATCACCACTCAGGACAATAAATAATTATTCCCTGAAAACAGATAACTTACTACACCGTGGGGAAATCTGAGCCCCATGTTCTTTACTGAGCCGCTATAGTTCAGATAAATCGGTGGGTCAATAACATATTCCATAAACATTATCCCCGAAGGTTTTTCCAAGTGCTTCATAGGACGGGCATGGAGGGTTTGGTCTGTTATCTGTGTTTTCTGGTTTAGTGGACAGTTTTGAAGAGATTGAGAATTAATAAAGAGAAGACGGACCAGATGCGACTGGACAAGCTGGTCAGGCGAGCAGGTTTAGTTGTTGGTGCGGAGCTGGACTCTGTGGTGAAGGTGGCAGAGAGAAGGACACTGCACAAACTGCTGTCCATTATGGATGTTGATGGTCACCCACTGCACACCATCATTATGACAGAAGGAGGAAGTTCAGTGGCAGGCTGCTGTCCCAGAGCTGCTCCACAGACAGACTCAGGAGGAGAGGAGGACTGGCTCTCATGTTAAATCCTAGGTCATGAGTCATGAACGCTTTTTCTCCTTATTCCTTTCATCTAGAGTCCTTCCTTCCTTCCTCCTTCTTTCCTCCCTCCCTCCCTCCCTCCCTCCCTTCCTTCCTTCCTTCCCTCCTTCCTTCCTCCCTTCCTTCCTTCCTCCCTACCTCCCTCCCTTGCATCCTTTCTTCCTTCCTTCCTCCCTCCCCCCCTTTCTCCCTCCCTTCCATCCTTCCTCCCTCCCTTCCTTCCTTCCTTCCTTCCTTCCTCCCTCCCTTGCATCCTTTCTTCCTTCCTTCCTCCCTCCCCCCCTTTCTCCCTCCCTTCCATCCTTCCTTCCTTCTTCCCTCCCTCCCTTCCTTCCTTCCATCCTTCCTTCCTTCCGCCCTCCCTTCCTTCCTTCCTTCCTCCCTTCCTTCCTTCCTTTCGTACCTCCTTCCTCCCTCCCTTCCATCCTTTCTTCCTTCCTCCCCCCCTTTCTCCCTCCCTTCCATCCTTCCTTCCTTCCTTCTTCCCTCCCTCCCTCCCTTCCTTCCATCCTTCCTTACTTCCTTCCTTCTTTCCTTCCACCCTCCCTCCCTCCCTCCCTCCCTTCCTTCCTTCCATCTTTCCTTCCTTCTTCCATCCTTCCTTCCTTCCTTCCTTCCTCCCTCCCTCCCTCCCTCCCTTCCTTCCTTCCTTCCTTCCTTCCTTCCTTCCTTCCTTCCTTCCTTCCTTCCTTCCTTCCTTCCTTCCTTCCTTCCTTCCTCCCTCCCTCCCTCCATCCCTCCCTCCCTCCCGTCCTCCTTTCCTTCCTTCCTTCCTTTTTAGAAAACACTAGTTGCACAAATGGCTGCAGCCAGAAGTAATCAACCAACAGGAAGGAAACTTGGTGGGTAGGTTTGACATTGTGAGATTGGTAAAACATAGAGTGGTTGCCCAGGTGGAGACATGATCTGGAGAGCTCCGATCTGCAGCATTGAGGGCAGCAGTGTTCAGCACTATACCTACCAGTGTTTGGAAATGTTTGGCAGGCCGTCTGATTCTCCAGAGTTCACCCGCGTTTTCCTGGGATAGTAGCATGTGGAGGATGGTTTCCACTGTAGGCTGGTAAAGTCATATCTAACTTTGCTTGGTTTGTATGTACAAACTTTGTGCTGCCTTTATGGTAAACCTTGTCATGAATAACAATCGTCTTCATCAGGGCCAGCTGCTTCCGAGCCACGTGGTGTTTCATCAGCTAATAAGCTCACGGGACAAAAAATTTGCCACCTGTGACTGAAACATCCCTGATAGCCTGTAATACCTCCAAGAGCATCAGTAACAGGTGTGACTGGATGCAGCATGGACCGGACAAGTTTCTAGATGTAGGCCACATCAATGTTCAGACACTTGGGCTTCTAAGAATTGTGAGGTTGGGGCAGATTTGGTGGATGCGTTCCCTGGCACAATTCCAGGGAGAATTCCCTGTAGACTGGGATTTTATCCACTGCTGGTAGACCCGTATGACTGTACGCTTCCATACACCTGCAGATTCAGCTACTTCCTCCACACTGTGGTCCTTGGCCACGCCCACATGCAGTCACTCCTTTTAGCCAATCATTAACATCTGCTCTGGAGCCATTTTCCACACATGGAACGAGACATTCCCTGCACTGTAGCACCACTTCCCAATCTATGGATCCCGTCACTCACACCCTGCATGTATTTATAGCCCCATCATTCACGTGCAGCGCCATCTGCAGGAGCCTGAAGTTACTCCCACCTTAAACTCATGACTAATTTTTTGTCTGTTGAGCATAAAAGCAAATTGTTTTTGTTATTTAATTAATTAATAACATTAACATTAATTTTGTTAATTAATTGTATTATGTCTGTTTTTGGGCACAGCTGTTCTTTGCTCACGTCTGGTTGAATCACCGATGCAAGGAGATGTTCCCCTAACAGCAAAGGAAGGATATAAGGAGTGAGTGAGGTTCATACTTGCCTATAAACCATGAAGCCGTTGACCTGCAGGGTTAGATGGCTCATCCTCACTCTCTGGTGAGTCCTACACACAGTGTATGTACTGTATAACAGAACTGTAGACATAATACCGTTTTCGGTTTATTGTGGGTTACATTAATGCATGGCTGTGTTAATGCTAGTGTACAAACAAATGCATCATTGGGGTCAGTATGAGGGCAAATCAGTCTATGGGAAAAAGTAATGATATATGCAAGTTATTTTTAGCCACCATCAACATCCGTAAACACACAGGCCGCTTTGTTTCGGTGAGTGTGAGTGTGACTTGTGGCTGGTAATATTTGTTTATTGTTAATATCAGGACGAAACAAAATGAACTGTGATCACAGATTTGGCAGCCCTGCTGCATCAGAGCCTTCAAAGAGTCCATATCACTGAAAATCTCATTTACTTCTTAATCTCATGAGGAATAGCTATCTTAAAATAGCTGCACCCAGAAGGAAGCAGCTGACAGGAATGAAACTTGGTGGGTGGGCTGACCCTACAGCCATGATTGCGGACATTCAGCAAGCAGTGATGTCTTTTATTAGTCATGCTGTTAGTGCCAGCACCACTGGCAGGCGGCTGCACCACACAGGACTACATGTACGCATACCGTGATGATGACTGTCCTTAACACCACGTCATCGTCACCAAAGACTGTGATGGTGTCGTGCCAGACTGTCATGGAGTGACTCAGAATAGCAGCGGGTCATCTTCAGTGACGATTCATGCTTCTGTCTTGGTGGAGACGACCAACGAATCTGTGTGTGGAGGCACCGCGGTCAGCACCAAGATGAACGGTTTGTTGTCACACGTCCAGAAGACCTGGTGCCACTCCATCCCACCTCTACCGCACCATCTGCAGGAACTGTGTGAGAGTATGCAAGCTGCATGGGATGGGTTATCACAGGACAGCATTAGGAACCACTACAGCTCCATACCGAGACGTATGGCATGTTGGGTTAGCAAACATGGTGGGCTGATGCCATACTGAGAGACAGACTTCTCAATCTGTAGCTCAATATATATTGCCCATATCAGTCTAAATTTATCATCGTTTATTGTTCCTGGTCACCTTTATCTTCCTTCCCAATGGCCCTGCAATCCCGCACCTCCTTCTGGGTGAAACTATTCTTTGGATGATGAAGGTAAATTGGGCTTATTAGGTAAATATGGAACATAACTGCCTGACTATCACCACCAATAATATTCAGATTTGGAAGATGATTGTTTTCAATTCATATATTCAACTTAAAGCAGTTTAGCCCCGCCCATTAATAGTGAAGTTACAAGGAGGACTGCTTTCTGAATAACACAGGGCGACCAATCCGAACAATGCTCATTTACATACATCAGCCTTAAAGTCAAAGGCATAGAAACAGGCTGCTTAATTATACAATGTTAGATTATTAAATTAGATTATATATTAGACCTATATGCCAGCTGCGTTTGTGCACAAAGGAATTGGTCCACCTCGTTTAACCCATTCCAAGGGAGCACACTTGTCCAGAGCAGTGGGGAGTCCTATCCATGGCACCGAAGAAGGAGGTGGTGGTGAGGTGTCTTATTCGGTCCAGCGACCCGCTGGTTCAATGGCAAGATGTCAGTCTGGTCATGTTTACAGTCAACTGGTTTTGCTGCTAACTTAATAAACGCCACAAAAACCCCATTGTATCATAACGTCATGGTCTAATCATATAAACCTTCCGGCATCCCCTCGGCACATCAACCGCCCGCCCTTCTCACACTCTGGTTGGACTCACCTGCCTGTGGCTGAGGTAAATATGATTAACGGTGAACACAAAGATTAGCTAACAACACTACAGCTGCCGGCCGAAATGGTAGAAAGAGGAAATAAGAGAACAAAGACGGTAACAAGTTAGTGTAATGTGACTAAATACTTCTGTTGTGTTGTAATATTAACCGTCAAGTTAGCTTGAGCATTAGCTAGCTTGCTAATGTTAGCTTATTTAATAAACAGCTAGCTAGCTAGCAAGAGTTAGCATCAGTTCCTCCCACTCTAAACCTGTTAGGAGAAGTAGGGCCGACTATGGAGGTGTTATGAAGGGAAATAACCTCCATAATTTAGAGAAATACACTTTCTTTTGTGAAATACACTTTCTCAGAATACACTTTCTGTCGGTCTGAGGGAAACGCTTACTGACATCTTAGCCTGGTTAGCTATCCGGTGTTAGCCCTGCTAATAACGGTGGATTAAACTGTGAGTGCTTTACTCAGTAACTGATGTAAGACTTGAGATTTTCATTTTAAGTTCATTTACTGTATTTGGTATGTACATTAAACAGCAGCATCATATGAGAGAAGTACTCTGTGTGTAAATGCTGGGTGTAATATACTCCTATGAGGAGTGTTATAGGTTATTATGTAGCTGCTGTTAGTGCCTGGGTTTCACCATCTAAGAGGCACCGGCCAAGACCCTGCCTAGGGCATCACTTTGGTCAGGGCCGGCTGTGTAGTTTGCTGTTGTTAAGGATCTGTAAAAAGCTCGGCTGTGTGCTGCATTCCTGCATCCTCGATCATATTGTGCTTGTGTCAAACAGCTGGGAGGGTAAATGAATGACTGTTTGGGTTTGCTGGTGCAGGTGGATCACTCTGCTGTGCCTCTCAGATCGTCAGGCTAATGCGGTGAGTATTTGATCCAGTGCAGGTTTCCTCTTCATGATGTAAAAGCTTTTATGAAGTGTCTCTTTCACTCTCGACTGGGTTATTTACATATTTTGAGAACACACACAAACACTCACTCCAGCCAACAACGTCACGATGAAGGACTAGAGGATGACCAACACGGTACAGCACAGCAGCAGATGAGCTATCGTCTCTGACTGTACATCTAAAAGGTGGAGGAGGAGTGTCTAATAGAGTGGACAGTGAGTGGACACAGTGTTTAAACACTCCAGCAGCACTGCTGTGTCTGATCCACTCACACCAGTGCAATACCATCACCACTTCATCGTTACTGCGGTGCTGAGAATTCCCAACACTCAAATAAATCCTGCTCTGTGATGGTCCTTTGGGGGTCCCAACCAGAAGAACAGGGTAACAAAGTATACAGAGAAACAAACGGACTGCAGACTGTAACTGTAGATCGACAGAGTGTCCTATATGGTAAGTGGAGCTGCTTAAATGGACAGTGAGGGTAGAAATAAGGAGGTACTCCTAAGTGTTCAGTTAGTGTATGAAGCAGAGGGATTTTGTATAAGCATTGGTTTCACCAAATTAATGACTGTGTACCTGTATTTCATGCGTCGTTAACCGTTTCTGGAGGCGTTGCCAGCTTATCAGCAGCTGTGTACAGAGGAGCATGTTTGCCTCTGAAACAAATCTAGTATCCAAATATTTGCAAAACATTTTGGTGAATGTTGTCAATGTTTATGGGAATACGCTGAGGGAGGAATGTGAGGCAGGAGTTTGGTAACGTTTTTGATAAGACTGATAGACAGGTTCTTTACGTTCTCCCTAAAGTATTTTATCATTGCAAGTGTGAAATCACAAACACGTTTTCCCACAAAACCATCAATCAGCGTACCATCGCTGCTGTCTGTTAAATGTCTGCGTACTTGTATGAAGTTAAACTCAGTAAAGTGAGCAGTTCTGTTTGATTCTCTACACTACTGGAAGCATGTCTCCCAAACTCCAGATCAGATATTGTATTAGATCTGTTTATTTAGAAAATCCCTAATGACCTCCAGAAGCCTGTTTTTAGAACCATGCTCGCTGTGCGTATCACCCCAGCCACCGCTCGCCAGTCTTTCTGTAGGTCACTTCAGGTCATCTTACGGTGGTTAAGGGACATTGGAATGAGGTGGTGCTCATCACGGTCAGTAGAGAGTGGGTTTGGCCCTCTGCCAGTCTGTAGCTGTGTTGTCTTATGAACCAGATTAACATTAACATTCACTGCACTGTTGATTTTATTATTCATATTTTATTTTTTGTGACTTTGTTTTTTCATGACATCCCAAAAGCGTTTAGTAAAAATTGCTTTAATAGCAGCTTAATTCCAATATATGGATGTATGGACTGGAACGGTTTTTAAGACCGTTTTTACATTAAAAAAAAAAAAAAAAAAAAACGAGAAGTGAGAAGAACTGTCAAGCTTCCGGGTTTCCCCACTGCCTCCGATCTCCCAATCACACTTAATTTTTGCGATTAAGCTTTTTTGTATTTTAGCTAGACTCATCTGCACCTCATTTCCCCTTCAGTACTTATACCCCTTAGTTACAATCCTTCATTGTGAACTATTGCCAAACTCTGTTTTCATACTAAGCGTTCACTCTGCATTTCTCTGCCTGCCATATCTGGTTTTGCTCTCTGATTTTTAGCTTGCTGTCGAAGAAATAATGTGCTGTTTGACTTTATTTCTAGATGTTATTCCATGCTTTCCTATGAAATACTTAAGGCATCCTGATTATTATTGAATAGTTATGTAATGTATATTCGGTTTGTATTTTTCAGGGTGAAACTCTGGAGCCGTGTAACGGCAGAGACTGTTCCGTGTGCAGGTGCCAACCGGCTAAAGGAGCACGGGTATGATCTACAAAGAGGGATCTTCTACTCTCCACACAATATTTTATTGTTTACTTATGAGTCTTGAAATCAGTTCATTAAATGTTTTTTGGTCGTACTGTTTTGTGTTGATTTGGTGCAGCAAAACTGCAACTGGCAAGTTATTCTTATGTGCTCCTGTGCTGTAAGACATGCAGTAATATGAAGCAAACATTGTATTCATACTCAGTGACATGCAGTGCTGCGTAAAAGTTTGTGTGCCCTTTATCATTTTATGAAATTCCATATAAATGTGATCTTAATATTATCAGACTCATTTTCCCCATAACACTAGATAAACTGAACAGAACAGAACCTCATTACTTTTCTATTGCTTTTCTATATTGGTAAAAGTAAATGACTCTTTGCTTCCTGAACCGACTTCAGCCAAACACCTTGGCCCAGTCTTGGCCCATTCCTCCTTACAGAACTGCCTTAACTCTGTTTTTACTTACTTGAGCTCCACAGCTTAGGGTCTACCTGCAGCGTTCTAAAATGCAGCGTTGTAGACCAACTGATGTTTTAAGGTTGTTGTCTTTCTGCAGGACGTGCCTGCTGTTGAGGTGTCTGGATGAATACCCAGACGTTCTCCAGTAGTATTTCTTAAAACCAACTGTAATTCAAAGGTCCATCAAATGGTAAAGCTGTCCTGTTCCAATAGCAGATTCGAAATTGTGATGGTGCCACCACCGTGTTTTTTTGTTTTTTTTTTCTGGCCCATTTGCCAGATGGATTGACGACACTTGGAATGGATTGCTCCCGGTAGCAAGATGTGGGCCACACGCACTCCACATCAGGGCCACATCTCAGCCAAAAGTAGGCAACTCTGCTGTATCTCTGCCAGAAGTGGACCAGATCTGTTTTGGGACAGGCGGGCCAAATGCATGTTGCAAATACCTGGGCAACCTTTGACTCACAGCAGATTGACAGTGCTGACAGTTATCAGTGCCATATCTTTGCCACATGTGTCCCACATCCATTTGCTATATGGGAGTTAGCCTGATATGCAAAATCAATTAAACCAAAATGTTTCATTTTGTTTAGTTTTGGCCCAAATTGTTTCATTTCAGTGCATACCCAAATCATTCATTTAACCTCTGAGCTGGCTATCCTTCTTCGTTGTGGGGGTGGTGCTGGAGCCTATCCCAGCGCTCATTGGGTGGAAGGCAGAAAGCACCTTGGACAGGCCACCAGTCCATCACAGGGCTCGCTTTGTTCAATAAGTGGATTAACAAACTACATAATGGTTTTTTATGTGTTCTGTTGGATTCTGGTTATGCTTTATTGTTATGAATTTAATGAACGTTAAGGGGGTTCACAGCCTTTAAGCGGCACTGTATCTAGAACTTTTGGGAACCAGAGTAACTTTTTATTGAGATGCTAACATCTTTTGTTCATGTGTGAAACATTTGAACTTTATTTTTTCGGTGTTGGCTGAGCTCGTCATATTCGTTCAAAGTAATGCAGTCTCTACTGATAAGAGAAATTTTGTGAACCCCTTGTTCGTCTGGGCAGTAACAGCACTTCTGCATTTTACAGGGGGCTCCTGGTAGGCTGGGAAAGCAGGGCTTTCAAGGGGAATCCGGGCCGCGTGGACTATCAGGGCGTTCAGGAGAAAAGGGCAGACCGGGAGTCCAGGGGGAGCCTGGGCCAGAAGGGCCTCTAGGAGACAGAGTAAGAGAGTCGATTACAATTGCTAGCTTTCACATGCAATTAATTTGGTAAATAATTTGACTGATTTCCGAGTTTGCATTTCCGTCTTTACGAGGTGGGGAAGGGATCTTATCCACTGTATAAATCAATCATTAGACCAACATGGATCTTCTTTTTGTGTACAGATTTTATGATGTGATGTTAATAATGGTATAAATGGTAGCAATATTTAAGCAAGCATTTACTTTAGGAGCTATTTTTCCTTTCATTGCTGTGCATGTACCTCCTCACCACTTTTAAAGCACTTCAGGTACCTGGCTTGTAACTCTACGTTAGCTAGACACCCCACAAGGGGGCGCCATTCGTACATAATTGCTTGATTTTAGTAAGTCATGTACAATATTTATTGATAATAATAAAATTTGTTTGTTAAGAAGACTTATAGCTTATGGCTAGTTGTTTATTGTATCAGGTGTGCATAAGTAACTGCTGCTAACTGTTGGTTTCTCTGTCCTAAGGGGAGCACTGGTCCCCCAGGTTTTCCCGGAGCTAATGGTGTTGATGTGAGTATAGCAATGACTCAACAGCGTCCGTCAGACAAGGAAGATGAGCACCTTGTTGCTATTTACTGTATAACATTTGAATTAATAAAAAGGGTTCTCATTATTGATTCTGTTAGTGAATTAGTTCTTAATGGAGTAGTGGCATCAGTTATTTTAACAGTTAATCAAGAAATAAACTTATATTTAAACAAGGCTAAACTATAGAAATGACCAGCAGTAAACTGTGTATGGCCACAACACTATATGAGGTAAAACGGCGTCAGTGTCTCTGTATGGCCAGAATACAAACATATAATGTGAACCATGTCAGTGTCACTGTATGGATAAATTACCAGTACACTGTAGAAAAACAAGGTTGCTTTAACTTGAAGTTAATGTCTGGGCTGCCCTGAGTTTTGTGAACTTAGAAATACATGGGCTTAAAACACAGATTCTTGCTCTGTTAACTTAGAGTTTGAAAATCAATTAACTTAATTTTTTAGACAGCCTGAACACAGCGTGTATGATATGAACAATATCTTAATGTAAATGTGTCATAAAGTCTATGATGAAAACTGACCCCAAGCCAGCCTCCATAAGCAGCTCATGCTTTGGTAAATTGAGTGGAATATGTATTAATCTCCACCTGCTTTGTGGGTGATCCTCTCGTGTTCTGTGCAGCCCTGCCTAAATTGCATGTGCATGATCATTCAGGCTTTCATACACACCACACTGGCAGGATTTGTTCTAAAATTTTCTTAACCAAGGAATTTTGGACCATTTCTATTGGTCTGGACAGATCATGTGCTCAGATGACATTTTCAGATATGGCGATAATCTGCATTATCAGCAAGCGAACAAATCACTTCCTGATCTCTAACAGTTACCTAAAGCAGAGGTCCTCATACTGGTCCCCAATGGCCCCCAGACAGTCCACATGTTAGCTGTAACCCAACATACAACGCTTGTACATAAGATGAAGCAATAGTATGAACTCTCTGGCACCTGAGGACCTGTTTGAAGACCACTGACCAAAAGGGCCCATACCATGGAAAACCTCATTTACATTTCTGATCAAAGAGAGTTGGATCTAGCATGTAAACATTGCATGATGTTGACTCCTGCAGTTTAGCTTTACCTCAGAGAACAAAATAAAATAAAAGAGGAGTGTAAAATGAAGTTTGATGTCTGACCCTGACCGTAGGAAGTATTTGTTGACTCTCACCACTTTCAAAAGGATTTTTAAGCAGACAACAAAAACGAAAAACAAATTGATTATAGTTCACGTCTCCTTTCAGTTTATACTACAGCTGAGCAGACAAGCTTAGCAGGCTAAACTGTTTTGCTCAGATTGTTTAGACTTGATTACATGTGACTTGTCTCTATCCCCGGGAAGCAGACTGCACATGTCTTTCAGTGGTCCATATCTCAGTATATCTCAGAATATCAGTAATGAAGCTAAGCAGTGACAGTGTGAAGGCAGGCTAACAGTGTATCATATTAAGTGTGTGTGTGTGTGTATAGGGACATGTTGGAGCTGGAGGTCTTCCGGGCCCACCTGGTCTAGACGGCTGTAACGGGACTCGTGGGGAACCTGGCCTTCCCGGACTGCCTGGGTTTTACAGTATACCTGGACCTCCTGTAGGGTTTTCTCCTTTTTACTTAAGAGCATATTTATTGTAGACATAGTCGTATGATTCACTCTGCCTTCTGCTGTGTAGGGGTTACCTGGTCCTAAAGGAATAAAGGGGGAGCCAACGCTTCTATACAATGGGGGGCCGCCGGTATGTTGGCTGCAAACTGTATTGTATCTCTCTTTGAGACAAGCATGTTCTTGCTTGTAGTGTATATTAGACTATTTAGGAACAGTGATGGACCAAGTGCAGTTCTCCAGTGCTCATCTGCTGAAATATATTCCACCTGAGAAGAAGTGCAGAAGTACTTGATGTGTACTTAAGTTCTGTTGGCCTGGCTTTAGGAGCTCATGACACTTTCAATTTAATTACACTTGAATTATGTGATATAAAGTGTGTCGGCTTGGCCTAAGCTAAAGGAATTTTTAGCCTAATGACATGTTTAAGCTGTAGATGTATGGTCCATTGTGGTATGGTAATAATTTAAATCTGTGTTTCTGCATCTGTGATCCTCTAACAGGGGCGCCCTGGTGTGCCTGGTCCTCCCGGCCCACCTGTAAGTTTTTCTAAAACTTGTAGTTTGTAATGTTGTGTTTGACACACATTTTTTTTATAGTGTTAATAAAAGGCTAACTCAATCCTGCATTTACTGTAAAAACAAATGCCATAAGAAAAATAAATAAATAAATAAGTAGTGCATTTAAATGTGAATGATTTAAATGACATAAGAAGACATAAGAAGTATAAAACATTATAGACAAAATATATAATTAATTGAATCTGTTTAATATTTTTATTTGGTAGCCCTAATTTCTCATTTGTTGTATTGTTTCCTAGTTTTTATTTCTTTAACATTCTTAACTAGACTTATAATAATAAATCTATACCTGCTGTTCGCTTTTTGTACAGTGCTTGGCTACAGGTGGTTTAGTAAAGCTTGATTGATTTTTTTTTTATCTTCTTCTTCTTCTTATTATTATTATTATTATAATAATGTTTTTTAATTGTAATTTGATCATGAAAAATGCAGTATAATAAAAGTCAAGTCTGTGGTAACTAGTTTGTCCTAAAATTGTATTAAGTACATATAAAAATATAGTAATAATAATAACAACAACACAACAACAATACATTTAAGCTAGCTTAATTATGGTATTTTTAAAAATGCCCTATTTTCATGAAGCATGATTCCTCCACAAATCCAGTGAGATATACGAATATAATAACTGAAATAAACAAGATAAAATAAGATACTTGTAACTATGTTTGTGGTCTCATCAGTCATCTAAATTAGCCTGGAAGTTCAGTATGAAAATGCCCATTGCTCATCCCCATTGAATATAATACCCTGTATTCTCTCTTTGTTTTAGGGATTTCCTGGTATAGATGGGCCCCCTGGATTTGAAGGACCACCTGGTCCACCCGGCTTCATTGTGAGATGAGATTTTTAAACACTCTTAATTTCCCAGCCTGGCGATAGTGTCATACTCTACAGGTTTCTCCATGTTTTGTTTTATTCATCGAAGCAACCTGAGCCAAATCCTTCCTTCAACAGGGTCCACCTGGTAATCCAGGAAGACAAGGACCCGCAGTAAGCATGCAAATAAACACACATATGCTCTGTACACTTTACTGGTTTGATCATAAACATTTAGTCATACTTCCAGACCACATGTAGTGAATACAGTGTAGCTGGAATAATAGCTATGTAACCTACAGAATAACGAAAGGCATTGTTGAATATAAACACACAGGCATGCTTATAATACAGCGACTTCGCTTTTCAGGGTGATGACGGTCGGTCCCTTCCAGGCCTAAAAGGAGATGAGGTAAGCAGGTTGTGCGCACGAGACTGAGAAACCTACTTGACCTGTTTCCAAGTTTACTTTTGCCCTCCCAGTGACCCCTCTTTGAAGAACACCTAATTCTGAGGCTGATGTGTAAACCAAGTCATTCATGTGAATTTATTATAGAGAAACTTTACAGTGGTGTGGATGCAAACCAGTAGTCATCTTGTCTACAACACAAAGATAGCCATATCTAACTCACCAGTAAACCTACATGTGTCTTCTGAGCATTTAAATGAATCGTGTTGGTAGAATAATCTGAATTAAGTTAGATTCTAATGCAGCTGAAAAGTACCAAAGGTTTTTAGGAACTGACCTCTTTATTCATCTAAAAGGGGACACAGAGTGCAGATGGTTATAATGGCAGAGTAGAATTGACATACGTTAGCCATGAACCTCAGGGACAGTCGGACAGTCCCCAAATGAACATCCAGTTCCAAAATCCTGAACTTGCACGGAACAAACTCATTAATAATTACACCTCCAAAAATGTACATACAACAACGGAGCAACAGCAGCAAAAATGGTGCAGAAATCGAAGATTTTCTTGGCTTCCAGTAAGAAAGCCATTTCTAAATATTGGCTCCAGACAAGTCCCCCTAGTGTTGGCCTCTTCGTTCACATCGTTAAACAAGTACACCTTTGACAACAGATAACTTACTGTGTATGGCTCCAGAAGGACCTGGGTGAAAAAAAGTGGGGAAACGGTGTACTTGTGTAGCCAAAGTGACAAACTGACAAACTGTCTATAACTGGTCTATGTAGTAACAATTTTTTTTTTTTTTTTTGGAACAATGCAAGTAGTTCCACCTTTATCGTAGTAGCTCCAGTATCCTCTCCAAGTATGAGCAGAGCGTGTTTACACAGAGGGTTATTTTATTTGGTCTGCCTCTGCATGTTGTGTCTTCATGATCATTGCTAAGTTTGACTGTAAACCAGCCAGTCAGAGCAGAGCTCATCTGCTAATTCAGGAGCTCACCAAACAAGCGAAACGGCTCGTTTAGTTCTACGACCAGATCAGATTTCAAGTTTCATGTTTATTTGTCATTTGTACAACATGTCAGCACATTTATGCATTGAAATGCTTGTGGTGAGGCTCAATTTGATACTTGACAGCAGAATATACAAAGACAGGGGGCGTCTGTAGAAACTGTACATGTAGATATGTACATCATTAGATTACAGGGTATAAATGAGTGTGTAAAACTGCATCTGGCCGTTTTTCACCCTGACCAGAGTCACATGCTGTCTACATAGAACACCAGAGATCAATTAGAAACTGAATGAATGCCCTCTGGGCCACAATTAGATTACACCTGCTTAGGCAAGCTCTGAGCACTGGGTGGCACCGCAGGCCAGGAGCGTCTTTTGTGTGTGTGTGTGTGTGTGTGTGTGTGCGTGCTGCTTGGAAAAGGCACAGGAATGGTCCATCCACCAGGTGGCGCTCAAGAAGAAGTCATGAAGAAGTCTTTACAGTTGGAAAATTTAGCAGATGGATGTGCTGCAGTAAAGAAAGCTGCAAGTTGTGGGCTTCATGGTGTAGAAATGTATGGAAGACTGTTAGTAGACTTCTAATGATGTAGTATTATGCTATTTTATTAGATTAAATTAAATTAAACATTTTTGTCATTGTGCAGAGTACAGATACAGAGCCAATGAAATGCAGTTAACATCTAACCAGAAATGCAAAATACAATATTTACATATAGCATGCAGGAAAGTAACCAAAGCAAATGATGCATATGTTTTAATATGTACAGTTATGGACAATACAGATGTTAATATAAATATAATATACATGTATACAGGGTGAGTGGAGTGAATACAGTGTAGGCTGTATGTACTGTGAGAGCACATATGCCAAAAATGGTGAGTATGCAGAGTAAACAGACATGACAGTGAGTGTATATATAGTGTATGTACCTAAAGTATCTAGCTATCTATCTATCTATCTATCTATCTATCTATCTATCTATCTATCTATCTATCTATCTATCTATCTATCTATCTATCTATCTATCTAATAAGAATAGTGCATTAATAGAGTGTGTAATTATGAATAGTGCAAAAGTGCATAAAGGCATAAGGTACAATTTAGTGCAGTGAGTGCAATGATATAGGTATCGCTTTATTTAATGTAAGGTAAACAACTTACACATCAGTGTCAATATAATTTCCAGTTATTTTGGTGCTACTATTGAAACATCAGTTGTTCTAGTTTATTTCCTATAACTGTATAGGTTTATACGTCCTCCTGTACAGCATAAATACATACACAGGCGCTGTTTTAGCTTCTGATATTTTTAAACTTCAAGTAATTTTTTTTTTGTTATACTGAAGTCAGAGATTTAAACCCGCCTGTTTACACCGTCACTCTAAACATAGACTAAACATAGTGACTAGATTTCTAAACCTCATGAGTCAGAGCTTCCCCCAGCCTTGCTCTCTAGAGCCATTCAGCACCTCTATAGCTGCCTTCTCATAGATTCCAATGGTTGTCTTGAATCTGAGGAAGCTATTTAAGTGTTGCTGATTCTGGTTTTGTTGATATTCAATAATTATTTTGTCTCCAGCTACTTCAGACACGTTCATCAGCAATTTTCACGCCCCCGCCTTGAGGTTCAAATGAGGCCAAGACCGGAGCGAGACCTCATATTGCACAGAATGTCAGGACATTTATGCAGTGAAATGCTTGTGGTGAGGGTCAGCTCAGCTCTACAGCAGGGCAGCATTTATATATGTATATATGTGTATACATATGCACTACTTAAACATGCTAAATAAAAGAAATATCTTAAATAAATACATCATACACACTAAAATACAGTCGGTTCTGTGTGGAAAATTTCTTATGTACAATATGTTGGCACATTACTCCTGTTTTGGCATCTTTACACTGGCTCCCTGTACACTACAGGATCCAATAAAAAAAAGTTCTGTTTGTTTTTAAGTGGCTCCATCCTATATAGGGGACTTGCTTCAGCTCTATCCTGCCCCTAGGTCTTTGAGGTCATCAGATAAGCTGCTACTGACTGTGCCATGGTCTCGGCTGAAACCCAAAGGTGACAGTGCCTTTGCTGTTGCTGCACCGAGGCTATGGAATAGTCTACCCCTCAATATTAGGTCCTCACCTTCTGTTGATGCTTTTAAGTCTATGCTAAGGACCCATTTTTAAACACTAGCTTTTGGCTCAGTAAACTGATCGTTGTTGTATTCCTTTGTGTGTGTGTGTGAACGTTAGACGTTGTCCTACGCTGTCTTTTTTTTTTTTTTTTTTACTTTTTAAAATGTGTCTTTTTCGTACAGCATTTTGGTTTAAAAGTGGCAGTAAGGTGAACAGGGCGTGTGCTGGGTGGCTACCGTGCAACCAGATCTTGTGGGTTTTCCTCAGGCAGTGGGACTGGTAGATGTCCTGTATGTTATACACTGTAATAAATATTAAAGTGTTAAATGTAAACACACAAACATCCATACAAAACTGCATTTATGTGCAAGTACACATTCAGTAATGCACTACCAGGACAATCAGCCTCTGTTCTGTCTTCCAGGGAGAACCTGGAATGCAAGGTCCTCCTGGTCCAGATGAGTTGCTGGAGCCCTCTGAGGACCTCCTTATTAAAGGGTCCAAGGTAAAGATGGTACAGACATCATCAGCTCATCAGGACATCATTAAAATAATCAAATGTTCACTTAATGATTTTTACTCCAGGGGGAGAAAGGGATGAAAGGAGTCTGTGGGCCAGACGGACCAGATGTGAGTATATTTGTGTGTGTGTGTATGTGTGTGTGTGTATGTGTGTGTGTGTGTGTGTGTGTGTGTGTGTGTGTGTTTGTGTGTGTGTGTGTGTTCTCGTGTGTTTCAGCGGCACAAGTGCTAACACCCAGTATAAATAACCCTCACTTACCTTGTAAACCTTTTCACAGTCGCTTCCTTGTTTATTCAGCACCACTGAGGGTTTAAAAGGGCTTAATTCTTTCCCCTCCAGTCCGCTTTGTAACACGTCTAGCTCCAAACCTCTTCTGAGCTGCCTGAGGCTCTGAGTAGATAGATAGAGATAGATAGATACTTTATTGATCCCAGAGGGAAATTCATGAGTACGTCCCAACTTTGCACCTAATACTAATTCTTGCTAGTTCCTGAGTATGTAGCATGAACATGAAGCGGAGTTACATCTACAATGAATACTTATCAGTCGATTGTTTATTTAATGGACACAGTTGTCTCACAATTAAACAGGAAACACAAAGAAAGGAGATTTTGGAAAACATTGAATAAAAATGTCGGATAGTGATGCAATGGTGGTACATCAGTTTTTATGTGTGTGTAAATGATGAAGTAAATATCCAACAATAATTTTATAGTCTATAAACCGTATAAACCGCCTGTTATCAGCGGATATAAGACTTTTGGAACAAATGAACATCATCAGCCAACAAAATACTCAGTTAAGCCATCATGGAAATAGATAGACAATAAACGCAGCCAATAGGTATCTGAGCCTGTTGATCTCCAGATCTCCTCAGCTTTTCTGCAGCCTGACATCCAGCACTCGGTTGTTGCTAAATCAGCTTTCTCATTAGCGGGGTCATTAAAAAACATTCTGATTATTTTCATCTGTGTTAACTTAGGATGTGTGGGCTGTGATTTGTAGTTTGAGACCCCCAATGCAGAGAGAAAAGTTTTTATACTGTGAGCTCTGGATTTGTTGATTTTAAATAACATCTAGTTTTATATATATATATATATATATATATATATATATATATATATATATATATATATGTATGTATGTATGTATGTGTGTGTGTGTGTGTGTGTGTGTGTGTGTGTGTGTGTGTGTGTGTGTGTGTGTATGTATATATGTGTGTGTGTGTATGTATGTATGTATATGTGTATATGTGTATGTGTATGTATGTATGTATATGTGTATATGTGTATATGTGTATGTGTATGTGTATGTGTATGTATGTATGTATATATGTGTGTGTGTGTGTGTGTGTTATAATGTAGTTATTATATTTATTATACATTATTTTATTTTTCCCCCAGATATTGTGAACTCATTTTGAGACTGAAGCATGTATGCATCTTTGTGTTCTGGTGATGTGTTTGTCTGTGAGTGAAGACCATACCAAGCTCGTACAATTGTATTATCTTTTCAGGGATTTGCCACAGAGCCTGGTGTGAAAGGAGAAAAGGGAATTCCGGGAACGCCTGGTCCTCGGGTGAGAGAATTATCTGCATGGTTGATTTATCTGGAACAAGCTGATGGAGAGGAACCTGATGCAGTTATAGTGAAACTTAAAACCGGAAAAGCTGATTGCATTAGGTTGATGTGTGTCTTTGTGCTGGATTGAGCTTTTTCTCCTGCTCACTGCTCACACATGAGAGAAATGTTGTCCATTGAATATTCCTACCATGTGTTTTATTTATTTGTTTTGTCTTGAACCTCATGTGAAGACTTATGGTTGTTACTGAATGAAAAACGCAACATAGATATTTTCTGTAGGTATAGACTGATGAATGATATTCCTCAAACTTTACACTGCTCCAGCATGAATGCATCCACTCTCTTCAGCTGACTGCATGTTGAGGATCCTATTGAAATGTAATCTATATATAAATTTTTATATACAGTATATACATTATCATTACAGTTCAGTAACTGCATATATATATATATATATATATATATATATATATATATATATATACACACACACACACACACAGTAATATATAATTACTGTTTATTATTTGTTTGAATGATTTAGTATTGATTTAATTAAATTAGTAACGATTATCATTGTTTAAATTATCCGAAAGTCAACAGACCCCCTTTTTAAAAAAACAAACAAAAAAAAAGACACAAAAAAGGTTAAACTTGGGCAGGTGAGAATTTAGGTCATAGTTCACCTGTTGTAGTCAGTTCAGCGTATCTCTGATCTAAGTTTCTGCCTTGTGATGGACTTGGGGCTGTCCAGGGTGTTTTTGGCTTCTTCCCAGTGCGTGCTGGGATAGGCTCCACTGCCCCCCACCCCTTCACTTTAAAGGATGAGCGGATTAAAAGAACCAAGTTCCCAGTGCTGGAACAGTGTTGATATCTTGAAAACTGCATTCAAAAATAAAATCACCACATATGGTTAAATCACAGATCGGATGCACTGTGTTGTATTGTCATGCTGGACCAGTTTAAATGAACTCAGGCTCCATGTTCCTAATCCCTCATACCTGTGATCAAGTCTCTGAAAGCATGATGTCTCATGGCAAAGTGCTTTATCATTGCTGTCTTAATAATTTGCCTTAAATTTGGGTTTGTTCTCTGCATTTCCACAGGGGCTCCCAGGTATTGACGGCTTGGCAGGACATCCAGGTTTACAGGTTATGAATGATATTCCTTTAATTGATTAACTTAATTGTTACTTTGTAATCAGAGAGCTGTATTGACCGTGTTTTAAACTCTACAGTAGTTTCAGTAATTAAAGTGCCAGTATTTTATTCCACAATCTCAGGGGCCTTATGGAGACCCAGGTCCGCCTGGTTACCCTGGTCGTCTTGGTGTGAAGGTAAGCCAGCACCAGTAATAATCAGACCTCTTTACTTAAACACATAGAGTGAGGTGTGATTTGGGGCTTTTCTGCAGGGTGAAAGAGGAGATGCGGGTTTGAAAGGTCATCCAGGTGATAGCGTTCGAGGTGAGGAACCCTGATCATTGGACTTTCGCCGAAACTAATACATACTAGAACATACAAGTTGCATATTTGCTGGGGACATTTATTAATCCAAATAGATCAACAACCCAGGAAGAATTTTCTACAATTTGTCTGATATACCTCTAACATGGAGAAATGCAAAAAGCCAAACATCAGCAGTAATTAATTTTGGAGCTCATATTTGAATGACTCGTTATCAACTTCGTCCCAGGTCAGCCAGGTGACCCAGGGCCACGTGGACCACCTGGACCCCCTGGAGACTATGGACTAATGGGACACCCAGGACCACCTGGAGCCCCAGGACCGAGTATCATAGGTTAGTATCACCCTTCTACCGTCCATTACTTTCAAGGCCTTCCACACCATGTTCAACTAACAATTGTGGGTCCTGGTCCACTTCCATGCGAACCGTTGTTTAGTTTTCCACAGGGAACACACTTGTCCTTGTGATAGTATTGTTGCTGTCTTGTTCATGTGACAGGAGCTGCTGCTAATAATGGTGGAAGAACAAGAGCAAAGATAATGTCAAATAGTTTGTGCAATGTATCTTTAAGTAGGTAGTAACTGCATGCTCCTGCAGATAGGGGCTATAAATACCTGCAGGGTGTGTGATGGGATTCACAGAGGTGGAACATGCTCTGAATGTGTGGAAAATGGCTCCAAAGCAGAAGTTAATGATAAAGAAAAAGGGGTGATTGCATTTGGGTGTGCAGTTAGACAGGTCTACCAGCAGTGGTAGCTTGTCTCAGATTGTCTCAATTGTCTTGCCTCATAGGAAGATGGGTCTGAAGGAACGAACAAATTAATGAATTAATTAATTAAAAAGGGTAAACACGAGAGGTTACAGGCCTTTAGAGCATGCACAGTCACTCAAAAGCCTTATTTTATGAAATAGGAGTTATTTTGCCCTGAGCTTACGTTTTGAATAACAAAAATCCTGGTCTATAAGGAATTTGGCTCAGAAAATGTGCATCCAGGAAAGGCATGGAAAGGTGACCTTTATTTTTAAAAGGTTGAATTTAAAGTCATGTGTAATTAAACCACTTAAACAAAAAGAAGAGAGGGCAAAGTAGAGAGTAGAGAAAGTAGAGAGTAAAATTTATTTGAATTTAATTTAATTTATTTTTAACTAATTTTATTGCTGTGACACACAAACACACACAGGTATATGGCCTTATCAGTGTAGTCACAATGTCTGCCACATACTGTCTCCGAAGCATCTTCCTCTTTTCCTCACCTCTGTGATGTTGACTCATAGGTCCAGTTGGTCCTCCTGGATGGCAAGGTCCCGAGGGACCTAAGGGGTTTAAGGGAGACCCAGGTTTGTTAAATGTTATTGGATTACAACCAGGAATTCCAGGCCCACGCGGAGTACCTGGGCCACCTGGAAACAAAGGAGATAGAGGCCTACCTGGTCCATCAGGTATTTTATTATTATTATTATTTTTTTTATTTCAAAAATACTGTATTTTTGGGCCATTTGATTAAAATGGGAGTGCATGACAGATGTGTATTGTTATATATAAAAAGGAGTAACAGTTAAAAACGTGTAAGTGGTACGCGCCTCCTTCAAGCATCTCTCATGTACCATCTTTCTTGGGAACCACCGTCACAGATCAAACTAGACACCTGTTTGCAGTGTGTTACGCCATATAGTCTTTTAAAAAGATGCGTCTCAATGGTTTCATAAAATTTGCCAATTTTTTTTCCATTGCATAAAAGAAATGAGCTAAATCCCAGATAGCAAATGGATGTGGGCCACATGTGGCATAGATATGGCACTGCTGACCCACTGTCGGCATTGGCGATGTGTTGTGAGCCAAAGGTGGCACATATATTTACAACATGTACACGGCCCACCTGTCCCAAAACAGATCTGGTCCACTTCTGGCACAGATACAACAGAGTTACCTACTTTTGGGTGAGGTGTAGCCCTAATGTGGTGCACATGTGGTCCATGTCTTGCTACCCGAAGCTCTGCACCCAAGTGCCATCAACTCATCTGGCACGTAAACCAGATCAGAATAGGCAATGTAGACCAGACTTGGGCCAGAACAGTATTGGTAATTTAAAGTCATTACTTTTAGGTCCTTTTTTCACACTTCTTTGTGTTTTCTTACTTTGTTCTCGATTTCTTTCATGGTGTTACATCAAAACTTCAGCAAGTACTGGTGAGCTTTTTGTCATACTCTATATGTCACTTATTTATCGATAAATATTTGTGCAAATATCTCATATACGCAATTTTTGTATTTTGATACCCCATGTTGTTTTGTGTGTCCGAAGGTTATTGCCACCCTGGTCCTCTGGGACTGCCCGGCGATAAAGGGGATAGAGGATTTCCTGGAGTCAGAGGTTTTCAGGGCCAGAAAGGTGTGTCTTATATATGTGTTTTACAAGTAAAGATGAAAGACTGTCTTAGTAAGCGCATGATTTAATGCCTACCTATATTTTGCAGGCTGTCCTGGTGATAACCAGTGCATCTCAGGTGGATCAGCGCAGGCAGGCCCTCCTGGCCCTCCTGGACTTCCAGGCAGTAATGGGCTTTCTGGGATTACAGGACAGAAGGGTGAAACAGGCCCCCAAGGAGACCCAGGTCAGAGTGGCTATCCTGTGAGTGAACCTACAAAACTCTTTCCTTTGAAGACTCCAGACTGGTGAACATCAGTGTTCAGATGATAGGAACCACCCTACGGTTGTTTCATTTCCAGTGAAGATGAACATTGCAAGTGCAAGTTATTTGTTTCAGTACGTAAGTTTTGTTTTAATTACAAAGGCATTTATTTCTAGGGCCACCCAGGGCTACTTGGTCCTAAAGGATATAAAGGTCAGAAAGGAGACCCCTATTTTTCAAGTGTGAGAGGTAAGATTTATTATAGGTCACGTTATTGTTGATTGACGCCAGTCGATTGTATGTTATGTTACATTGAAGTTGTGATGTCAAATTGTGTTTTTGTTCCAAGGCTTTAAGGGAGATCGGGGAGACCCTGGGCCAAGTGGTCCAACAGGTTCTAGTGGGGCGCCTGGCCTTCCGGGACAGCCTGGTTTAAATGGAGATCCAGGACCCCCGGTGAGTGTATGGTCAGGCATACAAAAGATTTCTTTTTTTTTTTTAATTTTTATTAAAAAGATGCATCTACCTTCTATATTCATTGGCCATTTTATCAGAAGCACATGCCACATACGGTATGTACATTATGGACAGGATAAAGGGGGTCTGATAAAATTGTGTAGCGACAGATGGGCCACAGGCTGTAACTGTAAACCCACAAAGTGCATGTATATGGTCGGTGTGCATGGTAATATGGCTGTTTATAAGTATAAGGTAGCCATACCTTCTAAACATTTTTTCAAATTTAGGGGAAGCTTTTAAGCCTTCGTACTTCCATGTCAGTGTATACAATTTTCAAATGCTCTTCTTTCTGCTAGGGAGAAGGTTATCCAGGCCTCAAAGGATATCCTGGTGCTCCTGGGGTTAAAGGGCACCCAGGATTTGCAGGTCCTCCAGGCGTAGGTGTTCCAGGGGAACAAGGGCCACTCGGGCCACAAGGAGACCAGGGCCTTCAAGGCCCACCTGGATTTCCTGGCCCTCCTGGTCCACCAGGTACATTTACACCCACCTCTGGTAGACTCATTGAGAGTTCTGTTCTTTCCATAGTATATTACAGGTTTTGAATACTCTTACCCCAAATGCACCTTTTACATGCCATAATGATTTATTATTTTAAGCAGAGGGCGGCACATTGTTCAGCTATCTACGGTGGGAGGTCTCTTCTTCAAATACAGATTTTATAAGTCATATTTGTTCATTGGTTAGGGTTTATGAGTCATATGTCTCAAACATTAAGCAGTGATTCTGTTTTTACCATACAGTGCATTAACAAGCCCTTTTAGAGTTGCAGGGCAGGATGCCTTCAGGGCCAGTGTTAAGAAACACCGATCTAGAAGCAATGTGGCCAATGAAATACATTCTTTATCATTAAGGAGCAATTTGGAAGATGATGAACCTGTTAAATTCTCTAAATAAACTCCAAATAATAGGAGTCAGCCTATCAGCACAAACGTCTTACATATTGATCCATTATCATACTAATTTTTCTCATGTTGTGTTTTATGATTATTTATTTGATTGCATGTTTTACGTTTGTGCTTTCAGGGGACACGTTTCCATGTTTTCCGGGTGAACCTATCCAAGAAGGATCACCAGGCGACACTGGTGACCCAGGTGCTTCACCCAAAAAAAAAATAATGCTAAAATAAAATGATGTGGTTTATATACATATATATATTTATATATATGTATGTATGTATGTATGTGTGTGTTTATATTGCAAGTTTCATACATTGGATTTGTAGTAACATTACTAGTCTTCTTCTGGGACCCTCAGGACTCCCTGGGCCACCAGGACCACATGGACATAATGGCTCTCCGGGTCTACCAGGGATCAAAGGCAGAAAAGGAGATGATGGAGACGATAAGAGGTTCGGACCTCCAGGTAAGTTAAAATCCCTTTTGTTTTATCTTTTAAAAATATATTTTTTTCCTAAATACTGATTAGGATGTTATGCGGTTGTAGGAGTACGTGGATTACCCGGTGATCCAGGTGATCAAGGTCCTCCTGGACACAGCTATAACGGTGCAGCGGGACCTCCAGGGCCACCAGGACGTCCAGGGTTAAAGGGGCTTCCTGGAGATTCATTTCCAGGCAGACCAGGCCCTCCTGGTCCAAGAGGATTTCCTGGAAAACCGGGTCCTAAGGGTGCAAAGGGTCATCAAGGCCCTGAAGGACCAAGAGGTCCAATTATATAATTACATTGTGTTCATCTTAACTGCCTTAACGGCTGGCTTCTTCTTCTGTCCTTGTCATAGTGCTTCATTCCCAGTTGACCACCACCAGCCACACGAATGTCATTGCTTGTTTTTAACCATTCAATGTCTGGAGTTATTATTAATATCTGGTTAATTATGAAGTTGTTTTCAGGTTTGAGTGTTCATTTTCAGCGTTGTTGGATTAGATTTATTGTTGAGCAATGACAATGCATAGACACAGTAAGTGGCCACAGCTATTTGGATACCAGTGGGGTTGAGGTCAAGGCTCTGTGCAGACCATAAGAGTTCCTCCACAAGGTACTCATCAGAACATATTCTTAAGGACCTTGCGTTGTGCGCAGGACAACTGTTCTGTTCTGTGACTGAGCTATTCTGTTTAACAATAGCACTTACAGTTGACCAGGGCAGATTTATCAAGGTGGAAGTTTCTCAAATTGACTTGTGAAAATAGTGGCATACTACGACCTTTTAGAATTCTACTGCTGGCATTTATCTACGGAGATGTGCTTGATATTATACACCTAGTAGTAATGGATTCTCTGCCTGTTTCATAGATATACAAGCGATAATACAGGAATATTAAAGTAATACAGTCATATTTTTGTTGTTGATCAGTGATGACACCCATGGTTCAACTTATTGTATATTTTTTCAGGTGAAACTGGACGTCCTGGACCAGCAGGTTATGAGGGGCAACGTGGAGACCCTGGAGAACCAGGTCCACCTGGACTACCTGGGGTTTACCCTGATTATTGTAAAGGTGGACTGGGTCCCCCAGGTCCCCCAGGACTTCCGGGCCTGCCTGGGCCACCTGGTAAGAAACTAAGAACTCTAAATTAGCTGAATATTCCAAAGGACCATCGCATGCATCACTTACTAGCAATGTGCTTTCTTCAAGGCATCAGTGGCGTTAAAGGAGACAGAGGGCTGACTGGATTTCCTGGAGTTGGACGGAAGGGACCTCAAGGCCAACCTGGCCCACTTGGTCCCCGTGGTACCCCTGGACCTCATGGCTCAAGAGGACTACCTGGAGAACCAGGGCTGAATGGGCTTTCTGGTCTGAAAGGTAAAAACTCCCTATTCTGTTAAAGAAAAAAAGATGGCTCTTAATACTCTATGATCAAGTCCATGATTGTGCACGTGTATTTAAACGTGATGTACACACTTCTTCTGAAGGAATAAGAGGACATCCTGGGTTACCCGGAATAAAAGGATTACCTGGATTCCCAGGTTCACAAGGGGTACCAGGTGAACCGGGAGTAAAAGGTGACGAGGGGCAGATTGGTGTGAGAGGAGATATGGGATACAAAGGATCCAAAGGTACTGTGCTGTTCATGTCTTGGTCTTAACCCATTAACCCATAAGACCTCTCCTCCAGTAGCCCGGTCTATTTATATCTGTGGAATGTTTTTATGTCCCAGTTTATGATTATTCCGAACAAAAAAAACATACGCATAGGAATGTTGGTATGTTAGTTGCCTTTTAGTGTTATTATGATTCATTGAATCAGTAATAAGTGTGTGGATATTCTGAAACATAATCTGTACCGCGCACAATAATAAAAGGCAGCTTTATGTATCTTTTATATAGTAATAGGAAACACATACAGCTCCTGTTCCATATGCTGAGCTACTTTACTATGCAAATAAGGTATAGACTCACAGGGTCACTCAAAGTATTGCTATTGATTCTCTTTGGTCATTTTATTTAATTCAATTCAATTCAACTTTGTCATTGTATCAATACAGGGTTGTACAGTATAACGAAACACAGGGCTCTAGAGTGCGACCAATTTGGTCGCACATGCGACCTCATTTCTCAATGGTGCGACTAAAAAAAATCTGAGGTCGCACCAGTGCGACCAGCAGTTCAATGGGGCAAAAAATAAAAAGTCTTCGTGACTCTGAAAGTCTCCCTGTAGTTAAAAACAGACACACATTAGGCCCATTTCGTGGTCTAAACCAATCAAAGATAGTGAAGGGCGGGGCTGATTGGCCGTGGTCCAGATATTCCTGTATGTGTGTACGTTTGAAAATGCGTGTGCTGCAGTCAGACAGAGAGGTGAGTAGCCTAGGCCCGTCAGGTAAAGAGAGCGGGTGTAGCTGCGGATGGCGAGAGGCGGTGAAAAGAATTATTTACAACATTTTGGTTAAGAATGTTCAGTTCAGGCCTGATCCGTTCGAAAATGATAACCTGGGAGGCTGAAGGCTCCGTGTCAGATCGCTGGTTATGTCAAGCCCTGGTCCGGAGACGGCATCAGATAATGAGCCACATACGATCGACTCCGAGAGCATTGCCGGCAGTAGTGCGTTTTTGACTGGTTCTAATACATTTCGAATTGAAACGCTGAAAAAACACAACGCATCTATCAAACACATTACATGCCGCGACAAATGCACTGCTACCTCTCTTTATGCTTCAAATAAAGAACTTTATGTTGACCACATTGTTAGTTAATCATTTACAAGTCAATATGGCCTATATGGACAGCGATTAAAAAAGAGAAAAGAAAAAGGGAACTTGTAGAACTGCGGTACTGAATGTGATGCGTTTGAAAATTTGGGTGCACCTAAATTTGGTGCTGGTGCACCTAAGAAAAAACGTTAGGCGCACCAGTGCAACCAGTGCCTAAAGTTAGTCCAGAGCCCTGAAACACAGTCAGGCTCCTTCTCCGGTGCAGTTACAAGAATGTATGTGTGTATACATATATATAAAAGCAATGTGTGCAAACAGTACAGTACGTGTACAGGACATGTGCAAAGAGTAAGAGCAGTATTAGTCGTATGTGGTTGTAAACAGTATAGATATATAAAGTGTACAGTGCAGGTAGGAGAAGCAGCTTAATGTTCAGGCAACAGCTAAATTGCTTAGTACAGATCTTCAGTATAGATAAATAAATATAGATAAATAAATACACTGCTGGGATGTTCAAGTATACAGGTTCAAACAGTCCTGTATCAGAAACAATTACCATGCACATGCAGTTGGTAGGATTACAGTTACAAACCGCAGCCCATCTACTGCTGAGCTGTGTTAGCTCCCTCTACCATGTCCATTAATTAACAAGGACCACTATAGGACCACCACTACTAGATATTTTTTGAAGGGTCTTACAAAACGCTCAAAGGCACAGTGGCTGAAAAATCAAACTTTGCGACTGAAACGCACCTGATAGCTCTGTAATGCCTCCAGGATGCAAGAAAATGGGCACCTAGCTCTTATAGCATGATGGTCAAGTCTATTAGACTAACACCCTATCAACCATGCAGGATATCATAGGAAACCCCAGCAACATCTGGCAACCTTCGGTAACTGTACACAAAGGGATAAAGCAAGTGATAAAAGATCCTGTGCTGGTGGATACAACAAAATACACTGTGAATATGTGCCACTGACAGTGAGCCATGTACCATGGTAAGTTCTTAACATCTGCTGTGTTGAACAATTTCAGGTATCAGAGGAGCTCCAGGAGGGTTTAGAAAAGGTGCTAGGGGTCCACCTGGGCCCGAAGGCAGACCTGGATTCACAGGGCCTAGAGGTACGTGGGATTTTTATCCACTGCTGTAATGAGGACGCGCTTGTATATTGTCTGTCATTGAAGAGGTTTTTAGTTTTGCACTGGAGTTAATGTAATGGAGCTGATGTAGGTTGCAAGCACTGACATTTATTTAATCCAGAAACATTTTACTATATCAGAAAAGTGTTGCATAAAAAAACAACTTTTAGACAACGTTCTTACCGATAGGTTTAAAAGGCTTACCAGGATTACCTGGTGAAGACGGCTCGATGGGTTTGAATGGTGCCCCTGGATTTCAGAAAGGCCTCCCCGGCTTTCCTGGAAGAAGTGGCCCTCCGGGACCACCAGGTACACGGGGTAACAAAGGATATCCAGGACCCAGAGGATTCCCGGGGCCTTTTGGAGATCCGGTAAACCCTGCTCACTGGTTGTTTTGAGGGTAGCTGGTATGAGGATGAAAAACATTTAGCCTATAGGTTGTGCTGTATGGAAATGTTGGGTAGGGACTGTGCCAACAAGAAATTGAGGTCATCTTTTTTCCACACAGGGCTTTCCAGGTCTTCCTGGACTCCGTGGCGCATCAGGCGTTCTAGGGCCACCAGGCGCCAAAGGTATAAGACTGACATGGTCAGTTTGGGGTTGAATGTTTAAGAAAAAATGTTGTCACTAAGCAAAATTACAAAATCCTCAAAAAAACTACTGCTCCCACTGACTAATTTGCTCTGTCCTATTCCAGAAACAACTTACTGCAGATTTGACCATAAAGTAAATAGCAAAGCCTCACCAAAGAAAGAATAAGTTGTGACTGAAACGCACTTGATAGCTCCATAATGCCTCCACAAGAACGAATAACAGATGTGATTTGATTTGGTATGTACTGGCCAAGTTTCTGGATGTAGGCCACATCAATGTTCAGACATTCTTGCATTTGGGGATAGATTTGGTGGATGCCTTCCCTGGCACAATTCCGAGGAGAATTCCCTGTAGACTGGGATTGTAGCCACTGCTGGTAGACCCGTATGACCGTACGCTTCCATACACCTGCAGATTCAGCTACTTCCTTCACACTATGGTCTTTGGCCACACCCACATGCTCAGTCACTCCTTTTAGCCAATCATTAACATCTGCTCTGGAGCCATTTTCCACACATTGGCCGAGACATTCCCTGCACTGTAGCACCTCTTCTCTATATGATCGTCACTCACACCACACCGATATGTATAGACTCATTATCCTCATGCAGGAGACTAAAGTAACTACCATCTTAAATACCCATCATGATTCAATTTTGTCCTGTGAGCTTCTGTGTTTGTCAGTTAATCCAAATGTAACATTCCAGAAAATGCATGCACAAATCCTATTCATGCAGACGCTAAGTGTGCCAAAGTTTAACAAAAAGACGCTGTACCTTTAAAGCTATGTTAGTCACATAGGTCATATGCCCTCTTGTTGCCATCTTGTGTAGTTTATTGTCAAGCAGCTCTGTGGTAGAATTTGCTGATGAAGTGACGTGTTTTCGGCTTTAGATTTCCTGTCTGTGTTGAAGTTGTGGATAAAAAACTTAATAAAGCGTTTTTTTCAGGTGAAGTAGGAGACTCTCTGGGATATCCTGGTCCACCTGGACCGAAGGGGTGTAAGGGTGACAGTGGACCAAAAGGTCAGATTTAATTATTTCTTTGTGTGTGTGGTAATAAAGCTGGAATTTATTTCAGGTCATACTGTATGTGTTTACTCTTGTGTTTCATGAAAATTCACATTGTGTTCATCCTGTCTTTATGTATTTTCTTTTCTCAGAATCTCGTGGTGAGTCTAGGCAAGCGTGGTTTTCCTGCACATGATACCTACACAGTATTTAAATATGTAAAATTGTATGCAAAAGTTCAAATGACGTGTTTTGTTGATTTTTACTTTTATGCCTCATTTGATCACATGAACTGCTGTTTACACTGTAAATTTATGGATTTAAAGTATGGACCAACAGAAATGTCCCAAAACTGCTTGGGAAGATGTGTGGTTCCAAAGACTTATAGGAATTTTTTTGACCTCTCCTGTAAAGTTGCCATTTTGGAGATACCTGTTAGGACAGTGATGATATACTACACATATATATATATATATATATATATATATTATATATATATATATATATATATATATATATATATATATATATATATATATATATACACTTTTTAGGGTCTTTTTCCCCCAGTAAGTAAAAGTCGCTGAGAATCAACAAAACAATGAATTTCATCTTATTATTATACTACTACTACTAGTACTATTGGTAACACTGTATATAATAATTGTTAAATAGTTTTTACTACCACCTCTGCTGCTACTACTAAATAATAATAGTAATAATAATAATAATAATTAGCTGTGTCAAAGTTAATGTGTTTAATGCTAATTGTATTGCTTTAAATAATTAACACTACTAATACATTTATAAATATAATATAAATCAAACTATGTATTTAAACCATCTATAATTGACCCTGAAGCCGAATTGCTTTCGTGATGGTTGTAGGCCTCTGCAGCTGTTGACTTCTCATTCAAATACAGCTTTAAAATGATAAATAGTCCCAGTGATAGAAACACTGGTTTGTCCAGCTGTCAGCAAAGTGAAGTAGTTCATCACCGACAGAAATGGAGTCTTACAGAGGCAAAATATAGCAATGCAGACAGCATTGTGAGTAATATCAGTAATGTTAGTGCTTTAGCAGAACTTTAAATAAATCAACAAGCAGCAAACTGACAAAATCAAATCCAGACATAACACGGCTGTATGAGGATGAGAGGCTACAATCGCAAAGGATTACAAACTGCGATCAGGCGATTTTCATGTTCAGGTTCATGTTTCTGAGTTTTATGCCTCAAGTCCATCACAGGGCAGACACACCCACACACTCTCACAACTAGGCAGTTTGGGGGCAGTTTATCATCTCCAGTATCATCTCCAGCATGTCTTTGGACTGTGGGTTTCTTTAAGGTCAAATACATGCAGGAAATGGCACAAATAATGTGCTACAAAACAGGAATAAGTGTTTGTAATTATAATTATAATAATGGACATCCTTAATAATGCCCATGCCTTTCTGCTTGAGTGCTCTGCTACTACACAATCATCATGCTGTGCAGGGAAAGGGGCAGTGGTGGGTAAATCACTGAAATTCATGCCAGATCTATTATTATTGCTGCTGATATACAGTAATTACTAAGCAAATTTCATTCATAAAAAAATCGTACTCAAACTGTTCAAAATTGCTAAGTGACGCTATGGTACTGCGAGGTAACGACACCACCTGCTGATGCCTCTGGTAAGACTTAGTCAGTCAGCCAGTGACTTGAGTAAGAGATAGCCACTCTGGTAGTATAGCCAGGTCCAGTGTCACAGTTGAGTTTAAAGCAGATGTTGTAAATTGTGTAGACAAGATTTTTCTCTTAATCTGCTATAATTGATGCTTTTTATGTTATGTCCTCTCCTCATAGGAACCCCAGGGGATCCAGGAGATCAAGGACTTCAGGGACCAAGGGGGTTGCCTGGTCCCCGTGGTTATGCTGGACCACCTGGACAGCGTGGTCTTCAAGGTGATCTCCTGCACGGTTTTATAAACATCACAAATCTGAAAAGCTTACATAAGACGTCCTTGTATCTTGTTGTGTTTCTGTGTGCAGGAGATCCGGGTCTACCAGGTTTTTCTCAGTTTGGCCCTCAAGGTCCTCCAGGACCTCCAGGACCTTCAGGACCACCAGGAGACAAAGGATATCCAGGCCCACCAGGTCTGAAAGGTAATCAAAGCAGACAAGTTAACATTCTGAAGGACTACTTAGAAAGTATTATAGTCTTGCTTTGGATTACAGTTGGTTTTTGATTTCCAGGACTTCCAGGACCTCCAGGCCTCCAGGGTCTTGACGGTCTTCCTGGTTCTAAAGGCGAGAAAGGATATAGAGGTGAGAGGCCTTACATTTTAGGGTGCTCAAAATCCGTATCTGGTTGGTGGATTTTATAAGAACCTGTAGTTAGCTGAACAGCCAGCCTAACTGTCTGGCCATTTTGTTGTCAATCCAGACTCTTGGATGATAGAAGCTATCTATATCTACTGTTTCAGTGTGCATGGCTGATACTGCAATATTTCATTCCCAGGTCCAGATATCCCAGGTCCTCCTGGGATGCGTGGTGATCCTGGAAACCAGGGTCAACCTGGTTCCCCAGGAATTCCAGGAGGTTCTTATCCAGGACAGAAAGGCCTGACAGGCCAGCCTGGAGACCGAGGTCTCAATGAATGGTTTCTATGCTTACTTTTATTGTTGTTTAAACTAGGGCTGGGCTTTGCATAAAATATTGAACATATGATCAAAATAGTTTATTATACAAATTTAGGCAATATGGCAAAAGGAGCACAATATTTCCTTTTCCATGAGTTTTTTAAAAAAGCTATGAGCGCAGTTGTTATTGAAAGTTTCATGTAGGTGTGACCGACCACTTTCACATCTACCTCATTTGGTTCAGACCTATTAATCGTCTTATTTATTTCAGTTCTTTTTTTTTCGCTTGTCAACACTCCAACCAAACTCGGTTCCCCAGCAAATAACCAAACAAAACAAAACAAATCCTTGTTCAGTTTGTTGTTGTTGGTGGGAAGGCATTTTTTATGGCGGCCTCCAAAAAACAAACATCAGAGAATGTTTTTCCTGTCGTCTAACAGCATGTCAGTGCTGTATTATTCACATAATTTCCTTGTTTTAGTATCTGACCTTTGAAAGAGCTCTAAATACTGCCAAACGAGAGGTGAAATAATAGTGAAACAAAGCCTTTGATGTAGTTTCTGCTGATTAGTCAATGTCAAATTGGCAAATCAATTGTAAAGATGCAGGAACAAGTAAGGTTTATTATTATTGCTTTGATTCTGATCTATAGAGATGTATGGAGATGTGTTTTGGCCCAAATGTTGGCAAATATAACGGAGCATTTGTATCCATGCAAATTTTCTGGACAGTAGACCTCCACTTGTATGCACCGCTTGCTGCACTTTAGCCTTTGCAGTGTATAACCAACCAAAACCAAATGTCCCCAAAAGAAACACAGTGACAGTATCCCACCCTGGGGTGTGGACTTCAGCAAGCAAATTCAGCCTAATCCTCAAACAGGAAACCACAAGCAATAGTGCCATACCTAAAGCGCTGGTTAGCGTGGTGGTTAACACCATTACCGTTCAAGCTGATGAGCAGGTATTAAGCCCCTGCCCTGGCTGGAATGGTGGTGCTGTGTGGAAAAACTGTGAAAGCTTACTTATTAAAAAAACACTATGGTGTCCTGGGGGATCTCCTCTCAGATCTGGACCAGGGCATCACTGAGCACCTGGACAGTCTGAAGTGCAACCTGGTGGCGTCGGATGGACCGAAACATAATGTCCCAGAGGTGTTCTGTGGGCCAGTCAATGGTATCAATTCCTTCATTCTCCAAGAACTGCCTGCATACTCTCGCCACATGAGGCCGGGCATTGTTGTGCACCAGGAGGAACCCAGGACCCACTGCACCAGCGTAGGGTCTGACAACGGGTCCAAGGATTTCATCCTGATACCTAATAGCAGTAAGGTGCCGTTGTCTAGCCTATAGAGGTCTGTGCGTCCTTCCAGGGAAATGCCTCCCCAGACCATCACTGACCCACCACCAAACCAGTCATTCTGAATGATGTTGCAGGCGGCATAACATTCTCCACGGCGTCTCCAAAGCCTGTCACGTCTGTCATATGTGCTCAGGTAAAACCTGCTCTCCTCTGTGAAAAGCACAAGGCGCCTGTGGTGGATCTGCCAATTCTGGTGTTCTGTGGAAAATGCCAATCAAGCTCTACGGTGCTGGCCAGTGAGCACAGGGCCCACTACAGGACTTCGGGCCCTCAGGCCGCCTTCATGAGGCCTGTTTCTGATTGTTTGGTCAGACACATTCACAGCAGTAGGGCTCTGGCAGTGCTCATCTTGTTCCTCCTTGCAAAAAGGAGCAGATACCGGTCCTGCTGAGGGGTTAAGAACCTTCTACAGCCTTGTCCAGCTCTCCTAGAGTAAATGCTGTCTCCTGGAATCTCCACGGTACTCTTAAGACTGTGCTGGGAGACACAGCAAACCTTGTGGCAATGGCACATATTGATGTGCCATCATTCAGTAGTTCGACTACCTGTGCAACCTCTGTAGGGTCCAGTTACCGCACCATGTTACTAGTAGTGACGCTGACCTAAGTCAACTGCAAAACTAGTAAAAAATCAGTCGGAAAAGATGAGAGGGGACAAAATGTCAATGACCTCGTCCTTTTAAATCATTCCTGTTTGATTGAGTGGCTCATTGTTGCTCCTCTACTGCACCTGTTGTTAATTTCCACCAAAGCAGAAGAAACTTGATTAATGGCCCTCCCTACTACTTAACTGACCAGATCAATATCCCTGAAGTTGAATTGAGTTGATGCTATACTCTGATTAAAAAGTGTTCTCTTTATTTTTTTGAGCAGTGTGTATGTGTGTGTGTGTGTGTGTGTATATATACATATATATATATATATATATATATATATATATATATATATATATATATATATATATATATACACAAACAAAAGGATGGATAACAGCACCCAGCCCGTAGTTTGAATATAATATAGTTTCCATTTTTTCACTTTATTTACGCTCTGTTGTATTTGTTTGATGATGGCACCTGCTTGTTCGCATCTGTATTTATGATAATGGGTTTTTCTTTAGGTCCCGAAGGCCTCATTGGTCCACCTGGTCCCAAAGGCAGAACCTGTAACATACTGATCCCAGGAGACCGGGGGGAACCAGGACCAAGTGGACTTCAGGGACCACCAGGTTTATGAATTCCTAAAAATTATCCAGTCATTTTAGCCAAAGTAGATTTTTTAATGATAAAATATTTGAAGTTTCTAAATTTCTTTTTCATTTGAAATATAAAAGTGTCTCCATGTTCTTCATTTTGTCTTAGATTTTTTCACAGAGGTCCACTTTGAACATTAGTATGATTTTATATATCAAAACAGTCATAATTAATTTTTTGCATGTCTGTTTTCCAACCTTCTGTGCTACTGTGCCTGTAGGACAGATACATGTATATGGACTGTGCTCCGATTGGCTGCCTTGTATTTTGTCTCATTTAAAAAGTGGCCTGGGTTGAAACACTCTTATTAACTGCAGTGTGAGTGGGCGGAGCTAAACCAATATAGGCTCCATAGGTGGGTGTATGTATATGTGGTGGTTATAATGAGGTCAGTGTGAATTCTAAGTGGACTCAGTTTCCAGATTTTTATATTTTATGAACTGGGAAGCGAATGTCCTTTTAAACTGGGTGTATCCCAATCCATGACGTGACCTGCCAGGCCCAGGGGATTTGGTGTGGCTATATTCTGATAAATCTTTCAACAACTACTTTCTCAACTGTTTGTTCTTCATATTATTCACTTGTCTTAGGTCTGCCAGGTGAATCTGGTCCTCCAGGTTCACATTTTCCTCACCCAGGAGAGCAAGGGATACCAGGACCATGTGGACTTCAGGGACTGTACATTCTGTTGAAATCACAATTATTTCAATAGCTGGGCTTCAGCCTGGAACCACTGCAGTGTATATACAGCTCTGGAAATAAATAAGAGCCCATTCCTCTTAAATCAGCATCTCCACATGTACAGCAGGTTCTTAGTGAGGAACCGAAGGTTGGGTTCTAGCTTTACTGGCAGATACAGTGAGCGTCTGGTTCATAAGAACAAGGTCCAGCAGCCAACACACAGGACAACACAGCTACAGACTGGCAGAGGGCCAAACCCACTCTCTACTGACCGTGATGAGCGCCACCTCATTCCAATGTCCCTTACCCACCGTAAGATGACCTCAAGTGACCTACAGAGAGACTGGCGAGCGGTGGCTGGGGTGAAACGCACAGCGAGCATGGTTCTAAAAACAGGCTTCTGGAGGTCATTAGTGATTTTCTAAATACACAGATCTAATACAATATCTGATCTGGAGTTTGGGAGGCATGGTTCCAGTAGTGTAGAGAATTAAACACAACTGAGGAATTCTGGTCCAACACAAACCCAGAACCTGTCGAACTAGAGACACTAATCAATCTGAGGTGCTCTCCTAAATATATACAGTTTAGAAATCATGCAATGCTAAATATTTTTAGTGTTTATTTGTTGATATTTATTATTCATTATTATAATACTATTATATATTATATATAATATTACAGTTTACTGCATGAATGTTTTAGTTTTTAAATAAGCAATAAGCTACGAAACGCTGTGTTCTACTGTGGATTTACCACAGGTAAGGTTGATTTATAGGCACATCGCATACTACGTCATCATAATCTAGATTAACAAAGAAATGTAGGGTTTTTTGTGGGTAATTGTTATTGTTGCCAAGCAGGCATGGGCTTCTGAAAGAAGACAACATTCAGTCGGCAATCGGTGTACACAGCAGTGATCAACTACTTTTTGTATAATATTGTTTTGTATAGTAAGTTGTAGGGCTGTACCCGACTCAGAATTTTGTCAGCCGAATCGGATTCACCCGTCCTGGTAGATGATTCGACTATTCGTTCACGGTTTTCTCTATGTACATTATATAGTAATCAGTAAATCAGTCTGCATACGCTTCAGATCTGATGTCCTCCTCATTTAGAAAGCCAGCAGAGTCACAGGAACATATCTCTGAACTAAAAGAGGCGGGGCTTATGATGATCGATCTGAACTGGAGCCTGATTTAATTACAGGATACAGCGCCGGGCAGCAGCGCGTATTTATGCTAAACATTAGCACTTATAGCTTATAGTCTTAATTAATTTCACTTCTAACAGCTTCTTCAGTAGGAGGAGCCTTCGTCTTTCACAGCCCTAGTAAGTTGACTGTTAATTGTATAATAAGGAACATGTTATAGTAAAGCAATGTTCACAAACCTTCTGTTTGTTAGTTTGCCATGAATTACCACCATGGTTTCAATGCTAATTTCCAGCAGTGCCTTTGTACGATATACAGTGTCATTTAGCCTCAGCCTCTAAGGGTGTTGTTTGTCTGTTTTCACACACTGGATCTCAGATAACTCCGTACATTAGCAGTATGTGAGAATTAAGTTGGTGCTCCTGCACCAAACAATGGACAACTTGTCTTACAAATAGCCAGCAATGTGTGGGCCATTCCAGACTGCACCATTCTGGTACTGAGGCCTGAATACCCAAACTTCTGCCTAGGGTATAGTAGTCTTCATAACTAGGTTTGTTAGCAAGTATAACAATATACAACAGAAAAAAAAACAATTCTCTCATTATTATATTATTTACATTTAGCTGAGGGTCTTATCCATTTGCTACCTAGACTGGCATTTGAACCCCCGTCTCCCACATGGGGTGGTAGCTCTCAGGTGGGTAGTGGTGTTAACCGCTGAGCCACACCAACCGCATTATTCTGGAGTTTAGCAAATAGAAATGATTTTGGTAACTCTGACTGACTTTTAGATGGCGATTTAGTCTAAGATCAGACACTGAGGAAAGAAAGGTTATGTGTCTTTTTATACAGGTATGTAAACTTCTGGTTTCAACTGTATATGTTGCACCTTAGGCACTGTTTTACAGATCCTGTCTGATCTCCTGACTGACTTAAGTCTGATTTCCTCCATGACTTTCTAGGTGTTATGGGTGAACCTGGTGAAGTTATCTTTTCCCCTCCCCAATACGTACGGGGAAAACAGGGAGAGCCAGGGATGCGCGGACAACAAGGATTCGAAGGAGAACCTGGGCTTCCTGGATATCCAGGATCCATAGGTAAGGTCTTTTGGTCTTCACAAAGTCGCCCCAATTCAACTATGAGTCTTTCGGTGGAAGTGTGTGGGTGAATAAGCATGATGCTGTGGTGTATTTAGGACCAAAAGGTCTAAGGGGCAGTCAAGGTCCACCTGGGCAGATAGGCCCTCCAGGATTTTCAGGTCCTCCTGGGGAAACTGGTGAGCCCGGACCCCAAGGCTTCATTGGACCCCAAGGTATAAGACAAATGTACAGTTGTATTTTAAAGGGTTTATAACATGTGAGAAACAATTGTCAGCATCTTTTTTTCTTCATATCAACTTATTTCCAGGTCCCCCAGGCCCAAAGGGAGATCCTGGGTTCCCAGGTTCAGGGCCATCAGTGAAGTCCGGGTTTCTTCTAGTGATCCATAGTCAGTCAGAAGAAATACCTGAGTGTCCAACAGGCATGCCTGTGCTTTGGATTGGGTATAGTCTTCTTTATCTGGAGGGTCAAGAGAGAGCCTACACACAAGACCTGGGTAAATTCTCACTTCAGAATTTAGAAGTATATTTGTGTTCATTAGGTTCATGTGTACATTAGGAATTGCATCAACCTGTTAACTAATAAATGTCTAAAATTCAATTAATTGTCAACTAATTTGGTCGTCAGTTTTGGTTATATTGTCTATGTAGACATAATGGCAATGTTGGTCTTGGCTGGTGCCCCTCTCTTTGTGTCTAGGCCAAGCGGGCTCATGTCTGCGCATCTTCAGCACCATGCCCTTCTCCTACTGTAATTCTGCTGCCTGTCACTTCGCCAGTCGCAATGACAAGTCCTACTGGCTGACCACCAACAGACCGGTGCCCATGATGCCTGTGTCAGGCGGAGAGATTCGGCAGTACATCAGCCGCTGTGTAGTGTGTGAGGCGCCCACTCCTGCAGTGGCAGTCCATAACCAGGACTCAGTTGTGCCCAGCTGCCCTCCTGGCTGGAGCAGTTTATGGATAGGCTATTCTTTCCTCATGGTGAGCATGTCCTTACTGTCATTTGTGGGTGTGAATTTGTATTGCTGTAATTGTGAGGCTCAAGTATCTGGACTTAATCATTTTAAAGGCATTTATTTGATGGTAATGTCTTTTTTCCATTAAAAAAAAAGTAAATATATATAATTACAACTCTGGAAAAATTTAAGACACCACCTCAACATGATCAATTCCTCTAGTTGTACAGTTTCTGGGTTTGTGTTTGAACAAAATCGGCAGTTCTGTTTTATCCTATACACTACTGGAAACATGTCTCCCAAATTCCAGATCAGATATTGTGTTAGATCTGTTTGTTTAGAAAATCACTAATGACCTCCAGAAGCCTGTTTTTTGAACATTAGTCTCACTAGTCTTTCTGTAGGTCACCTGAGGTCATATATACATAAGTATATAAAATGCATAGTTGTATATACAGTACACATGCCACATGCCATTATATATGTAAGGTGTCACGTACATGATGTACACATGTATATGTGTTATCACATATGTATTTACTTTATATATGTGCAACTGTTTGTTATATATGTATATATACATACATATATACATATGTATACACTGCTCAAAAAATAAAGGGAACACTTAAACAACACAATATAACTCCAAGTAAATCAAACTGTCCACTTAGGAAGCAACACTGATTGACAATCAGTTTCACATGCTGTTGTGCAAATGGAATAGACAACATGTGGAAATTATTAGCAATTAGCAAGACACACTCAATAAAGGCACTACCAGGAGACAGGCCAGTACACCAGGAGACGTTGAGGAGGCCGTAGGAGGGCAACAATCCAGCAGCAGGGCCGCTTCCTCTGCCTTTTTTGCAAGGAGGAACAGGAGGAGCACTGCCAGAGCCCTGCAAAATGACCTCCAGCAGGCCACAAATGTGCATGTGTCTGCACAAACGGTTAGAAACCGACTCCATGAGGATGGTATGAGGGCCCGACGTCCACAGATGGGGGTTGTGCTCACAGCCCAACACCGTGCAGGACACTTGGCAATTGCCAGAGAACACCAGGATTGGCAAATTCGCCACTGGCGCCCTCTACTCTTCACAGATGAAAGCAGGTTCATATTGAGCACATGTGACAGACATGAGAGAGAGCGATCTGCTGCCTGCAACATCCTTCAGCATGACCGGTTTGGCAGTGGGTCAGTAATGGTGTGGGGTGGCATTTCTTTGGAGGGCCGCACAGCCCTCCATGTGCTCGCCAGAGGTAGCCTGACTGCCATTAGGTACCGAGATGAGATCCTCAGACCCCTTGTGAGACCATATGCTGGTGCGGTTGGCCCTGGGATCCTCCTAATGCAGGACAATGCTAGACCTCATGTGGCTGGAATGTGTCAGCAGTTCCTGCAAGATGAAAGCATTGAAGCTATGGACTGGCCCGCCCGTTCCCCAGACCTGAATCCAAATGAGCACATCTGGGACATCATGTCTCGCTCCATCCACCAACGTCACGTTGCACCACAGACTGTCCAGGAGTTGGCGGATGCTTTAGTCCAGGTCTAGGAGGAGATCCCTCAGGAGACCATCCGCCACCTCATCAGGAGCATGCCCAGGCGTTGTAGGGGGGTCATACAGGCACATGGAGGCCACACACAACACTGAGCCTCATTTTGACTTGTTTTAAGGACATCACATCAAAGTTGGATCAGCCTGTAGTGTGTTTTTCCACTTTGATTTTGTGTGTGACTCCAAATCCAGGCCTCCATTGGTTAATAAGTTTGATTTCCATTAATGATTTTTGTGTGATTTTGTTGTCAGCTCATTCAACTTTGTGCAGAACAAAGTATTCAATGAGAATATTTCATACATTCAGATCTCGGATGTGTTATTTGAGTGTTCCCTTAATTTTTTTGAGCGGTATATATATATATATATATATATATATATATATATATATATATATATATATATATATATACATTTGACACCTTACATATATAATACATAAGAGACATACAGCATTATCATATAGATAGTTGTAAATATGTACAGTACATAGAATAAATTTTACTACTTATATTTACTTGCATATATAATAAATACAGATAAATAAAACTCACGGGCTGTTTTACATATAGGTAGTTAAATGTGTGCAACAAACGTGATATATTTATGTGCAATACATATGGGACATATTACTACAAGTGGGTCCATATATAATATATAATATAGGTACTAACATATGCAGTGTATATCAGGTATATTACATATAAGCATGTGTGTGTGCCTATGTGACATTATTATATCGTATATGTACTTACATGTATACTACTAACATATATATATATATTAGGCTTATCTTTATTGCATGTAGGTTTTTACATGTATACATGTGAGACATATTCATGACTCCATATCCTAACAAGACATCTGTGGTCATTTTTGCGTGCCCTGCCAGCACACTGGATCTGGCGATGAAGGCGGTGGTCAGTCTCTGACCTCTCCCGGAAGCTGTCTGAAGGACTTTAGGACGCAGCCCTTCATAGAATGCCAGGGCCCGCGCGGCACGTGCCACTACTTTGCCAACATCTACAGCTTTTGGCTAACTCGTGTGAGCTACGAGGAGGAGTATGGCGAGGCCCCACAGACCCGGACGCTGAAGGCTGCAGACCAGCAGCGGGACCGCACCAGCCGGTGTCACGTCTGCATGAAACTGTGACAAGGCATACAGCTGAGGTAGTCGAGATGACACGGTTCATCCTGTTTATATGGGCTCCCTAAGATGGTGAAGTCTTATTATTCGGTTAGAATTCCACAGCCACCATGTTGTTCATTAACTGCTTGTCACGGTTGTGAATTTAAATTTGCTGAATTAATATCAGAAGTTTTGATAGTCCAGATAAAGTGCTTTCCCACATTTATCTCTGATAGAGACACATTATTGTACTTCCTCATAAGTAATACAGGACGAGTTCAAATGTTTGGGATCATTTTTTGTCAGTCGAATTTTTTCTAAAATGTCGAGAATAAATGTGTGAAATGATTCTGCTGTGATATTAACTTTTCTAAATACACTTTATTAAAGTTATTATCCAGATTGCTTTAAATTTGAAACATGGCGACCTCAGGCAAAAAGCATTGGAGGAGTAACGGATCAAGAAATGACACATAGATGAGTACGAGTCAATAGCCCTGAGGATCTGCCTGCAGTAAGTACATGAAGTTCGGTGGCTGTAGGCTGAAGGAAACAGTAGGGTTTGTGTGGGCCTGAGAATGAATGAGAGCCTATGGTAGGAAAGACAAACAGCACATAGAGGAGTAAGGATCAGTACGTCCGTGGATTAGAGTTTGGGATCGGCCCTGATTGAGTCCAGGCATTTTGGTGGGTGTAGGTTTAACAATGGGGGTTGAGTAGTGCCAAAAGTGGATGGGACTCTATGGGAGGAAAGAGAGATGTTAAAAGAAAGCCAAAACAGATGAGTGTGGGCTGAAGCAACGCTAAATTCGTCGTCTGGGGTCTGCGCTAAGGTAGTGTATCAGTAAACAGTGCCTATAGGTAGAGCGGAAGTACAGTAGATGGGTGTGCACTGTTCTACTCCATTCATTCATAATGGGAAAAAACTCTGGAAAAATCCGATCTGTGTGTAAAGAATCAAAAAAACTGTATACAAGCTGTATACATTATGGAGTTGTCAGAGTCAATATCTCAGAAAACAGGGGGACTAGTTACTGAACAGAAACTCACTCGAAGAAGTGCATAAATCGGATGACACTATGTTGCCCTTGCCAATCAAAGCACCACCGTAATGATTATAAACAATAAGTAGCATTAAACATTCTAAATAATCTTTTAATGTCTAGTTTATAGTTATTAGTTCAAGTTAGCCATAGATCAAGACACTGTGGGAGTTATTATTGGATAATTTGACAGCAGTTGTTAATATGACAGTTGATTCCTGAAGGCTGGTGTACTGCTCTGAAAAAATTTCATAGACCACCTCAGAATGATCAGTGTCTCTAGCTGTACAGGTTCTGGGTTTGTGCTGGGCCAAAATTCCTCAGTTGTGTTTGATTCTCTACACTACTGGAAACATGTCTCCTGAATTTCAGATCAGATATTGTATTAGATCTGTTTATTTAGAAAATCACTAATGACCTCCAGAAGCCTGTTTTTAGAACCATGCTCGCTGTGCGTCTCACCCCAGCCACCGCTCGCCAGTCTCTCTGTAGGTCACTTGAGGTCATCTTACGGTGGGTAAGGGACATTGGAATGAGGTGGCGCTCATCACGGTCAGTAGAGAGGGGCTTTGGCCCTCTGCCAGTCTGTAGCTGTGTTGTCCTGTGTGTTTGCTGCTGGACCTTGTTCTCATGAACCAGACCCTCACTGTATCTGCCAGTAAAGCTAGAACCCAACCTTCTGTTCCTCACTGAGAACCTGCTGTACATGTGGAGATGCTGATTTACGAAGAAACTGGAGTGGTCTCATATTTATTTCCAGAGATGTATATGAAGCCTTTTGCCCAGGCTTGCAGTCCAAACACTGGACTAACCACATGATGGTAAGCTGTTGTAAAGCAGCCTCCTGGTGTGTGTGTGTTTGGGGATATCATGAAAAATAAAGCTGAAAAGTAGAAATAGTCATATAATCCATAGCAGTTTGCAGTTAATATTTATTTCTCTCAAAAAGACCCTCGTGACAATCAGCATACTTTCTTTTTATCTCAAATGTTACTATACAGATAAGAGAACACTCAGTGCAATAAGACAAAGGACGTAGTCTTTCTACCTGTCACAGTGCACATTTACATACAAAGAGATTGTACATCGTTACATTGCATTAACCTGCACCTCCCGGGCACAAGAGCGTGAATGTCAAACAATCATTTAATAGGTGACCTGCGTACAATGTATCTTGGCACACATACAGACACACATGAGTATCCTCAGAATTTCCGTGTCCTTTTTTTTTTTTTTTTGTGGACTGAGTGCTACTCCAGCTACCGTGTTTTGGCTGTTTGGTCTGTTACTCTTTTTAACCATCTCATGAGGAAAGCGTTAAAAACTGACCAGAAGCACTAACCCCATAGTCTTATTCTTTTTCCAAATGCCATAATGCCTGCAAACTACTGACCGGTGCATTGGTTGCTTGTGTTAGGCCTGCTAGGCTACAGTATCGTTACCTTCACCCCAGTGTGACCCCGTCACAGTGAGCGCCGATCCCTAAGACGAAACATTTGTACAGGCGTTATTTTTCCTACATGGAGTTCATGGTGAGAATAAAGTAGAGGAGGGCAGGGACGGGCAGAGGGGAACATGGATTTCGTTCCAGGATCCGAAAATACTTTGGCAATGCAGGTGTTGCATTCATCGTGCGAGCGAACGACCACTTCAACTAATCTGTACGGTTGAGGTAGAGGGGGGGTGGCAGATATCCGGCCGAATGATGTAGAAGATGATGGGAGTGCATTTAATTTACCTTTACTGCCCCTTTGTTTTTCTGTATGCAACCATAGCCCCTATTACTGGGTCTTGTAGCCATGGTTGCCAAGTCCTTAGCGCTCCAGCTGAGAGCCATTGGTCATTGGTTTCGAATACCCAAACAGGGCTGATTGTGTCCGTCACAAATCAATCAAATTACAGTTGTAGCAACTTACCGACAAATAATGACACAGTCATCCAGTGCAGGACCACAGCAAAAAAACGACCCCTCTAAAAACCCTTCCATTTAACAAGCATGTACACAACTTCTAAATAATGTTAAAAAATACTTTTAATATTCCAGATTGTCATTAATCTCTGGGCAACTATCCTCGTAGTGCATGGTAGAGGATTCTCACCAGCTCTTGCCAGCTATTGCCACAGACCCAAGAAAGAGGGGGACACCCTCAAGACTACAACGTTATCGGCCATTAATGAATACAGATCAAAAATATGTCCCCTATAAACGGGCTCTGTTTATTAATCACACTCTCTCCCTTACCTTCCATTACCCTTTTTCATAAAGTCTCTTTCTTTTTCTTACCCTCAGGTCGTGCCGGTTTTCCCAATTACAGACCGGGAACCCTTTTGCGTTCTAACCAAAGCTCAAGCAGTAAATCATTAATGAAAAAAAAAAAAAGAACAAGAATTTTGATTGTTGAGTGTAATCAGTCTGAGTTCTTGAATAATTGCACATTCTGTGAAAATGAAAAGTTTGGCGAGGCAGCAGTAAAAGCTAGCCCTAGTCCAGTTTCACATCCAATGTTAAAATACACTTCATTCATGGCAACATGTCACAGGACCTTCGTTTTGAGAGGTCGGAAAGATGAGGGCCTGTGAACGTTAATGATCCAGTGAGATTTGTTTTTGTATTGCAATGTAAAAAAAAAAATAAAAATAGAAAAGGAAAAAACTTTGTATTGTGCTAACTCTACATACTCTTTGCAAAGATATTCCATATTGTTTAGAAAATATCTGTTAATGCTAGGTCATTTACAAGGAATCACAATACAAAAATATCAGATATAAACATTGATACGAAAACCTGACGATCTGCACGCTCTGAAGTATTGCTATGTTAAGCCCATAGCCAGGAGCACTGTAACTGGCTGCTCCGCATTGGGGCCGGAGCAAGGCTACGTCCTGAAGTGCTCAGCAACCAGTTCAGATTGCTGTGTCCCAAAAGACCGTGGTCTGGGTCGGGTATGGTGGTGGCCCATACTTCTTCGCCCCATTGGCCTTCTTCCAGTTGGGCACAGCCGGCAGGGTCTCCTTTTTGCAGGGGCTCCGGTCAGGGAGCCGTTGACGGGACCTGATCTCCCGACACAGGCGCTGTTTCCTTTCAATCATTTCCAGCATGGTGCTGTCGCCGTATACCCATGGCATGGGTGGCATCTGCAGAGGAGGAGAAACGGGGTAATTCATAAGAAGAATGTGCTGCCTCAAACCGTACCCTGCAAACGTGTAATCAGTCTGTTATCGTACGAATAAAACAGCTAGCTCTTTAATGGTACCTCTTGGCCTTCTGGGGGTTGTTTTTGAGGCGTCCCCAAAGGAGATGGTGCTGTTGGCGTGGACGGGGATCGGCCCACCTTTGAAACCGTCCTCAGTTCTACAAGTAGAGAGCAAAATCTTTTACACAGGCGTCAACATTGAGCAGCTGAATAGCTGAAATAGAAACCCAAGTATTTTAAAGATTCATTTAAGTGGAATATAATGAGCTTGTAAATCCAGGGCTTACCAGAGTTACCCAACGTCGTCGTGGGACTCACAGGAGAGCGTCCAGGCCGGTTGGACATACTGGATGGAAGTCCAGACCTTGCATCCCTTTCATGTGCTTTGGGCGACTCTGTGCTGTAGCTGCTTTTGTCTCTACTGTCGTGTCGGGTCAGGGGTTCTGCCGTATGCATCCCCCTGTCTTTACAGTCTCTCTTGTTTACAATGTCTATCCCGTTGCTGATCCGTTCCCTGCCATCTCGTCCGCAGTCTGAGGTGTAGTTGCCACCTTGACGGGTGTCCGAGCCATTCCTTCCACTTTCCTTGCTGTTACGTCTGCACTCCAAGCCGTTCCTGCTCGTATCCTTACAGTCGTGCCTGGTTAACAGTTCAAAACTTCGGTCTCGGCTGTCACATCGTTCCAGGCCGTTTCTAGAAAGATCCTTACTGTCTTGCCTGGGTAGGATCTCCGGGCCGTTACAGCTTCTGTCCTTACTGTTTCGTCTGGGTAAAGGTTCCATGCTGCTGCAAGCCCTGTCCTTACTGTCATGTCGTAAAACAGGCTCAGCGGTGCTGCATCCTCTGTCTTTGCTGTCTTGTCTAGGAAGCAGCTCTGGACCACTGCAGCTCTTGTCCTTGCTGTCGCCTCTTGGTAAAGGTTCTAGATTATTACAGCCCTTGTCTTTGCTATCACGGATCAGTAATGGCTCTCCGTTACTGCAACCCCTGTCCTTGCTGTCATGTCTGGCCAATGCCTCTGCATTACTGCAGCCTCTGTCCTTGCTGTCTCGTCTCGAGAGAGCCTCGATGCCGTTAGTCTCTCTGTCTTTGCTCTCCCGCCGATGCGAGGATTTGCTGCTGCGCTCCCTTTTAGACTCCTTACCGTGATGGCTCCTCTCCTTGTGTTCCCGCTTGGACTCTGAGCTGTGGCACCTCCCTTTGGCTTCACCTTTAGTAGAACAGAAGCAAGTCAGCTTACATACATACATACATTCATTCACCCATGTTATGTTTATGTAGTTCAACAAGCGCTTAGCAAACTGTCCCCTTACTCCGGTGGTTCCGAGACTTGCTCCTACAGTACCCCTTGTGGGTTCCTTGCTCTAACACTCCTGATCCAACCAAAGCCTAAATAAAACAAGGCCTTCCCAACACTTTTTATGACTGTGGTGGGATCAGCCAACTTCTACAGCACCTGCTGGGGGGGAAGAAACTGGACAATCTGATCAGAAAGCCAAGTTCTGCTCTGGGCTGTGTGTTGGGCCCAGTAGAGATAGTTGGGGAGAGGAGGATGTTTGCCAAGCTGGCATCCATAATGGAGAACACTTAGCCACTTTAAGAGATAGTTGCTGCACTGACCAACACCTTCAGTGACAGGCTTCTCCACCTGCGGTGTGTTGGAGAGATACCGCGCCTCTCCCTGCTGCTGTTAGGCTCTACAACATGCACCTCCCCAAGCATAGCATCAGACACTCACTACTGTAGCGCACTATATGGACCCATATCTATCTACATATTCAATGTGACTTTATTATTATGTTATATTTGCTACTGCACCTTATTACCTGTAAATTCTGCACAGATATTTTGAAGATATTGCGGTTAAGTGATGTTGGCAGTCATTACAGGATGTATACAGGTGATGTAATGAGGAAGTACATCCTGTACTGACTGCCAACCTCACTTAATTCCTGCATTCTCACTGTCTGTACCATCAAAAATTAAGTGACTGCCAATATTTCTATGGCTGCATCTTCAAAATATCTGTGCAAAATCTCTCAAAAACATGTAAATTTGTATAGTTTCTTATTATATTTTTAGTTAACAATAAAGATTTAATTTATTTTCTGTAATTTCTTATTTGTAACTTTTACTTTAGTGTATCTCCTGTTCTGTATCTGTTCTGCTGCTGTTCTGCTGTAACGAAGCAAATGTCCCCATGTGGGATAATAAAAGCACATCTTCTCTTCTCTTATGACAGTAGAGAAAACAGGATAGCGACTGGGATATGGAAGCAGTAGCTCCCTCAAACACATTTAAGAGGAATGTTTCAGCTGTGGTTGTATTAATTGCATTTGGCCACTTGGTGTCACTTTGCGCCTGCAGACAGTAAGAGCTTGTTTTCCTGCGCAACTTTGTTTTGCAGTCGTCTCTGTGAATTCATGGTCTCTGTATTTGGTTCGGCAGATGCTGATGGTGATGCGGTGGCACGCAAAAAGGAAAATCTTTCAAGATTCCTTCACCTCTGCACAGGTTTGGTTAGCTAAATGCCTCAAATCGCACTCTTCTATTTTCAAGGCTCTTGTATAGAAGTCTGTTGCTGGATGTATTTGTTTCTTCTCTGCTGTTCTTTGAGGTCGTCTCTGAGAAGCTTCTAATAATTTGCACGTACCACAGTTTCATCTATGGTCCTCCCTTTGCGAGGCAGCATTGATTGGTGGGTGGAAAAATAGGTCAAACACGATGCGTTTTTCCACCCACCACCAAGACAGATGATGTTTCTGAACAAACAGTCCCTGTGCCAACCGCATCACTCCATGAGATGGAACACAGGTGCAACACAGGTGCAACCTGCCACTGATCCATATAAAAATGTGCTCAGTAAACAATGCCCGTGGCAACAGAGGTAAATCACATGACTACCAAACAAGACCTATATGCCACATGGCTACTCAGGAGCACCAACCAAGCCAGTGGAACAGTGTTGTATAGATGCTCCACAGCAACGTGTGAAAACCAAGCCAGAGGATTTTGAGCAGCCGCAAACCTACTAATTAACACCGCTCTAATTGCACGCGCTGGAAACGCTTGAAGTGAAAAAAAAGCACTGTTGTTTTTCTGGAGCAGAGCACATGTCTGTGCAGGTAGTGCAGCGCTCTCTGTTGCTGCCTGTTTTTCCACCGAGAGCTTCCAGCTTCACACGTTCGCTGCAACGGGGCGGCCGTGACCTGCATCCTGATTGGTCTGCCGCTCCTCAGAGGGAGAATCTGCAGGGAGTTCCCTTCCTCTGTTACCAGGATGAACACTCAGCTTGCCAGGAAGAGTGTGTGCATCACTTCATCTGCTACATCACTGCATCTAAACAGGGCAGTTTCATTGATGCTCGCTTCGGATACTCGTATCTTGGGAGAGCGAATGGGCTGTTTCCGAAGCGGTTTTGTCGAGCTGACGATTTCTTCTAGGGGCACGTCCGTGGAGGTCATTGCTCAAGAGATGCAGTCGGTAACAACTGACAGTTCGCATCTCGTCATTCTCACCCAAGTGCAAAGTCATGAACTCTGTCGTGCAGAGAGAAGGCCAAATGGCTTTGGAACACTGCGTACATCTTATATATAATCCTTTTGATCGGTCACCTAGGTCAGCTTGAGGTCAAATGTAAAAAGTATCCTATCAAAAATACTGGAACTTCTGTCTTCCATATTTCATTGCACCTACGAACAGGGCAACACAGTAACTAGGAACAACACTTCCTATCAAGCCATGTGCAAATCAACTGCCATCAAGTGACGTCAGGAATTCGTCCCCGTGATAAAACCTCTCATTATCTGTCCACCTACATCACCGTTGGCTGGGGACCTTTGTAGGAGCGTAGTAGTCGGTGTTTAAACACTGTGTTTACATATTTAAAAGTAATACGCTGTCGTGGCTTAATGCTTCTGTAGCACAGCCGTGGAGTAATACAGGCTGCTGGAGCCCCTAATCTCCATGGATTCAATCATATGATCTGTACTAGCCTGTTTGCAGCACTCAGATTAAGTCAGCTTGCAGAGGAAGCAGGCCAAAAGTCGCCCAGCAATGAATGATGGAAAAATGGATTACCTGCCCCGGACCTTTTGACCTCTGTTATGAGCTGAGAATTGAAACCTGTGTATGGATCTATGCACTCTTTAGATTGTGACCACCATGCTTGGTTTACATGTAGGAGCTCCCCTAGATTAGATTTGATGGTCAGTGGTTCCCTGCAGTGATTTTCACTCTAAATGTTCACAGCACTCAGCTGTTTATCAGATTGGCGGCATGCTTAGCCCCCTATTGATTGACACATTGATTGCAAGGCACGTTTCTCGTTTTGGACTTTATCGACAGAAAGAGAGAAACTCACTCTCGGCCGGCTCTTTGCTCTTCCTGCCGCTGGAGTTTTTCTTCAGCATGTTCCTGCCGGTGGTGAAAAGGTTGGTGAGTTCGTCCAGCGGGCTGGTGGGTGTCCGCGAGCGTCCTGAGGAGACATTCTGCATGGAGCCGTGAAGGCGTCCCGATTGGTCCTGGGGAGGAGAGCCCTTGCCGTGGGGCGTTGCTGAGGCGCTTCGTGGCAGGGCAGGTCCTGAGAAAGGCCCTTCGAAGGCTGGGGCCCTCATGAGGCTGAGCGGAGTGAGGCAGCGGCCCATGCTGACTGGGGAAGGGCAGGCTGAGTGGCTCCGCTGGTAGTTGTGGGAACTACCCGAGCTCCTGTAGAGAGTACACGGCAAAGGGGGTGCCGAGGAACGTCCTGAGACTGTTATGGTTGGAGTTGCAGTCAGTTCTCTTTCTGCACGTCTTATGTGTGAGGTGGAGGCAGAGCTGAGAGGTTCCAGAGAGGACGAGGAAGTGGGCGACTTGCCATAGGAGGAAGCATTCTCCAACATTGGCAACTTGGCCATGTCCATAGGAGTGAGCGGGGATTCATCCGAATTGGGTGAACATTGTGCTGGGGCTGGGGGGAAGACAAGTAAAGGAGGCCGATGGGTCAGCAAGTTGGGGAAAGGTGCGGGAATGTCACAAAGTGGTGTACCCCGAGGTGTGGAACATCGGCTCAGGGGATTGTGGGTGTCTATGTCAGACGGACAGGGTGTGACGCACTGCGACCGGCAACTGGAGAGATCCCAACGCGAATCAAACTCATCCAAGACCGGGTACTTCATTTCCTCGTAAACAGCCTCACCCGGTTCCTCGTCCTCATTGCGATTGGGTGGATCTCTGCCCACTGTGCCAGACATCTCAATATAAACAGGCTCTTCTGAGTCTGAGTCCTGCTGTGGGCTCTGAGGCTGTGGATGAGGAGGTGAAGGAGGAGAAGAAGCCTTGAGATCCCTTGAGTGAGACATTGGGGGCGAACCTCTTGAGGCGGCATTACGGACATAGGACTCATCAAAGGAGGTGCTCAACTGAGTGTTGGGGTTCCTCTTAGGCTTTGGAGGTGGGACCCTCCTGCAGTCCTCTCCACAGCCTTGCATTGCTGGACGAAAAGGAGAAAGAACAAAACAACAAATATCACTGTCAGGCAGAGATCAAGCCCAACATCCAAACTTGATTTCTGGGGTGTTTTGAACCGTATGCGGTTCTATATGTATCGACAGATCATGTTGAATGTTTAAAAATACAGGACTCATGCAAAAACTTCTAAGGTACTAGTATTAGTTTACTAATGGTTATTAATTAGGCCATAAACTCATTAAAATCATTAAAAAGAAGTTACAACACATAAAATGGGCAACAGTGACTGGTTATTAGCCAAACAACACATACTTTTATTCTGTTAAAGCTCAGATTTTGATGTTTACTAATCTTACTTTGTCTTTTCCATCCGTCCACATAACCCTGTCAGCTTCAATACATATTCACGTGCATCATATGGAGGAGTTCTTTTTAATAATGTGTTATAACTGCTTATTAATAATTTGTAATATGTATATGACCTAACTAATAACCAATGGTAACCTATTAGTAAACCCTTTCTAAATCCTTTATAAAAGTAGCCTTATTCTAAAGGACCTGGTACCGACTGTAATATGCCTGGGTCTTTTTTTAGCTAGCTCTAACTAGCCCTAGCCCTTGCTAATTTTTTGTAGCATTGCCAGTGAAGTCAGCTTCTGTACTTGTTTTAAGAACCTGAAAATAAGACTGAAGAAAGCCACGTCATTGGTCAGGACATATCGACGCTGTCCAAAGGAAAACAGGTATCTCCAAAATGGCAACTTTACAGTAGAGACCAAAAACCTCATTTGATTTGAATGGGAGTCAATGGAACCAGACGTCTTTCCAAACAGTTTTGGGCCATTTCTGTTGGTCCATTCTTCATGAAATTTCCACACAGTGTAAACATCAGCTCATGTGATCAAATTAAGCATAAAAATAAAAATCAACAAAAATGGAGATACATGTTTTTCTTCGGACAGCGACGATATAATGTATTGGGATACGGGAATGGGACTGGGAATAGCTTCTCTTTGATTTCAGAGGGAGGTGTCACCTTATCACCTTATCTGATCTTTACATTTATAACTGGATGCACAGGTACTGCTAGTGTCCAGCTATCCAGATCAATGGTGAAGATATGTCCTCTCTCTTTTCAGTGAAATGAAAGGCTTTCTACAGGGGTACCAACCAACATCAGGGCCTGCCGTTTTCCTCTTACTAGCGCATTAGCTTATCCTCTAGCCAAGTCGACTGAAATGCTAGAGCAAGAAACTTCACCACCGCACTACCAGGTAGGCTGACCCAGTATTTGATTCAGTCTTTGATTTAGTGCATCGATTACATTGAAGCCGATCATAGAAACTCTGTCTCATCTGGAAGAAACTGAAGACAGGGTGGGTGCAGATGAAGACAGGGAGGTGTGAAACTGCATTGCACCCAGATTAAAGTCATTTTTCATGCGCCGCATGTGAGTCAGAATGCGCCCCTGCGCATGCCTGGGCTTCAAAAAAAAAAGAGGGTATAGATGTGTTAATTATGTGAAAGGGGATGGTGGATCTCGAGATCAATTCTGCGAGCACCCATTCTCCTTTGCTCTCTCTGGCCCTCCCCCTCTCCCTCTCTCCACTAGTGGATGTGTTTACCCTCGCCCCTCTCCTCCAGGGGAACTAAATCTAGGTCAATCGCTCCTCCTGAATGAATCCTGTGCGGCCTGGCCCCTCCCCCTCCCTCCTCTTACCCTCATCATCCACCCTCCCCACCCTTCGCAACGTGCGACGCAACTCTCCTCTCAATGAGGAACATCCCCCACTCTCCACTTCCCATTGGAAGACAGTCTGCCGAGCTAGCCTGCTAATCGGTTCCCCATTGGTTGCTGTGCCAATCTGACTTCCCGTCAGCACGCAGACGATTGGCCGATGCTGATAGCTGACGCCGGGATTGGAGGAGCAGCAGGGGGTCTCTGTTTCCGTGGGCTTGGTTGCTGTGGCATTGAGGAAGATCAGCGTGCCCACTGTGATCCCCATCCAATCTGAACCTCAGCACCTACAGCAGCATATTAGCATATCCACTGACTTCATGCCATCACTCCCAGCACTCGAAAGCTCTGACTTTCCGAAAGCTCGGAGTCGTCTCGGAATGCCCAAGGCTGCATGATATATTGTTTGTTAATCATTACCATAATATTGATATTTCCTTTAACGTCAAGGACAAATGATCCATCCAACCCATCTTGACTAAGCTGCTGTGAGCATTCTTGTAGCCCCTCAAAAGATAATTGGCATTGCCGGCCAGATCACATCATTGATACTGCAGATTATTTTTTTAAAAAAGTGTACTGCTGTATTTAGCCATCGCAGTACTAGCATTTCACGCATATACCATGCTCTAATATGAACTGTGAATCATACACATGCCATGCTAATCTTTTTATGTAGATGAGCACCGACGCTGCAGACTTTACATTATAACTAATTGTCGTTTGTTTGCTTCTTTGTTTGTTTGTTTTTCTAGTCCTTTTTCACACAGATAATATCAGGAATCCAATAACTGGCTCCGAAATCAAATAACTTGCTCCAGTAACTTGATTAGTGCGAGTCCCAGGCTTCCCTGCTGCGAAAATAGCACTTTAAAAAAAAGTGGAGCAGAGCGAGGTGGTATTAAAACCCGAATATGGTAATCTGCATGGGAATGCAGGCCAGAACAATGAGACTGTAGTTCTGCAGAAGATATGCGAACAAACTCGGTGACCTTCACCCTCCATTCATAGACGCAGCAGACTTTACAACAACCACACCGCCTACTACTCCAATCTGACACAAGACAAAGCAAACAAACTCCAACAGCGCCAATGGCAAGCGCTGCCCTCATTCATAACACGCCACTTAATAACTTAACAATCCGCCTCATTCAAAGCTTGGCACAGGACCAGCGTGGATCTTCCAGAAGACCCAGTATCTGTGGTGGATCACTCAGAAGAGCATGTCGAGATGTGTTGGGATGAGGGTTGAGTTGTGAAGTCCCTGTTTAAAAGTTTAACTCACCATCACACCTGTCCAGGTCTCCCCCCCTGCAGGTGGAGGTGCTGAGGTCCACAGCCTCAGAAGAGATGCTGAGCTTGGTGTTGGGGTCGCGCCGGGGTTTTGGTGGTGGTTGCTTGCGGGACGTGGGGCTTCCCTCTTCTTCCCCGCCTCCTACAGAGTGCAGGGACTGGGAGCGGACGGCAAAGCCCGCGCTGCACAGCTGGGGCTGCTGGGGGGACACGCGTTCAGCTGGGGCCGGCATGCTCACCGAGCCCATACGCAGGTGCTTGACCTCCGCTGAGACCTCCTCACCCGTCCTAGAAAAAGAGAGAGAGAGAGAATATTATTACTCCTTGAAAGGCCTCATCTTACATATCACACTCATAGCTACGTGTGGCACAGTGGTGCAGAAGGTAGTACTGTCACCCACAGCAAGAATGGCCTGGGATCGAAAGTATGTCTGTTTGTGTGGCCTGTGATGAATTGGCAGCATGTCTGGGGTGTTTCCTGCCTCCCAACCCCCACCTTCCCCACCCCCCATGAACACTGGGATAGGCTCCAGCGCCCCCCATGAACCAGAGGGATTAAATTTAGGGATAAACATAAACGAGTGGGTGAGAGTGATTGTTGCGCGTAGTTGGCATAAAGCCAATAGGAAATAAAGTCCAAATTGAATCAGGCTGTAGGATGGAGGCTTGCCCATGCATGTACATTCTCTAAGAAGCTCCACCAGGTCTTTTCCAACCTCCTGCAACTGCAACTTCATTGGTGCTTAGCAAGCTTGGGCTAAGTGCCACAGTACTGTTACATCAGTTAAAAGACATCTATGTAGACATCATGCTGAAGGATGGAGGGGTAAAGACCAACCACCTCCACCCCCCACCCTGAGACACACAGCACAGTTATGTTCTTATGGATGCCTGGCCATAGATGGCTGTGATATTACTGGCTATCCACCTACTGGATATCTATCTATCTATCTATCTATCTATCGACCGACCGACTGATCGACCGACCTTGTGCTCTCCTCATGATGAGGCTAACACTCAAGACTCATTCATGCTTCCGTTACTTACGAATGCTGCAACCGTTACTGGTCAAGGCATGTTGTATGGATGTTGAGCAATGACACCACTAGAGGGCAGTCCAGAGTCAAAAGGTTCTGACAACAACAAACTTGGCTATGCTACAGATCATAATAATGCACCTAGGACAGGGATGCAGCGTTATAGACGCCATTAACTACTTCTCAACATGTGGACAAACAGTGCCCCCCATGGTCACACTGCCCCCACGGTGTCTGGTGGTACTGCACTCTTTTGCCTGTACCCGTAATTTTAACGCTGACCATAAATGAGTGTTTAGATGGGACTCCAGGGACGTGCTAGGTTGGCGCTTTGTTGCAAGCTGATTCATCGTTTGCCCACATGTCTCGGTATTGTGATTTATTACCCAGTCGCAGAGCAGTAGGTACAATCGACTCTGCACTTTTTTGGATAAACAAATCTCAACATGTCCCGAAGGATTTCAGTTCCCCAGATTTTTACCCGCTCACGAAAAGCCTGATCTGCATATGCGCTTCTGAGCACACTCAGTTTCTTTACCGCTAAATGAGATCTCTTCATGCCTGCGTGCTCTGACATCCTTGCGAGAAAAACCCAGCTGACCTACAGGCGCACTGGCGCACTGGCCCCAATCTGCAGCTCTAAACTCAGCCCAGTCATCCGCTTACAGAAATCAATTCATGCTGTGCTGGGACCTTTCACTCTGCCTTTGTGTCTGTGAGCGCGGCCCACAGCCGGGGTTAAACAGAAATCGATGCTTCTGACCAGGCCGTTCTCTCAGATGAGTAGTTCCAGTGTGCAATTCATTAGCGTCGAGCTGCCGATGACAAACAAACCCACACATCCGGGTATGGGAAGATAAACAAAGCAGTGCTTGCATGTAGTTTCTTGAACCACGTATGAATGCACTGGTACACTATATAGCATAAAATACTTGGATTTTGACATATAACGTCGAAATAACGAGTTGTTCGATTCGAGAAAGTGTTTATCCTGGGGAAAACAAGTCATTATGAGATGCTAAGTCATTCATATGACATAGTAAGTCACTTTTATTACACCCGTCCTTGTAGAAACAGTTGCACCCAGAAGGAGTCAGCTGACCGGAATGAAACTTGAGGGGGAGCTTTGACATCATGAGACATGCCAGTGATTCAAGTTTTACACTCAGCCGTGCATGTGACACAAGCAAGGACAGGCCTCGTCAATGAACCTGCAGCAGGTGCTTTTCGTTGTCATGCTGTTGTGTGGGTAGCATCCTTTGCGAGCGCAGTATGCCTCAAAGAAGAGACTGAAAGCCATTGGAGCGGTTGGAAGAGTTTGAGATGGGTCGCATCATTGGGCTCAGGGAAGCAGGATGGCGTCATGAGTCGTCCTGTTAGTGCAGCACCATTGGCAGATGGCTGCACCACACAGGACTACATGCACACAGGCCATTACGACAACTGTCCTGAACACCATGTTAATGTCGCCAAAGACTGCAGTGGTGTCGTGCCAGACTGTCATGGAGTGACTCAGAATGGCAGCGGGTCATCTTCAGTGACGAGTCCCACTTTGGTCTTGGTGGAGACGACCAACGAGTCCGTGTGTGGAGGCACCGTGGTCAGCACCAAAATGAACGGTTTGTTGCGACACGTCAGACGTCTAGAAGACCTGGTGTTACTCCACCTCCACGCCTACCGCACCATCTGCAGGAACTGTGGTAGAATATTTAAGCTGCATTTGATGGATGATCACAGGACACCATGAGGAACCTCTACAACTCCATGCCGAGACGTCGACCATGTTGGGTAAGCAGCCTGACACTATACTAAGGGACGCTACTTCTGTATGTGTAGCTCAATTAATATTGGCCAACCTGGCAATTGGTAACCTTTATCCTCCTTCCCAATAGCACTGTGGTCCCACACTTTTCATTCCTTTGATGATGAGTGTCCATGTAAATTAACTTTTACATTAATAAGTTATTATTTTAACACAGCATGTCAATATTGCTCCCTTTAACAGAGAAGGATGTTATTGGGCTCTGCCATGGCGAAAATGGGCTTCCATAGTTACCCGAGTCAGCAGTCAGAAATACGAACGTTGCTCATGTTAGCACAAGAAGCACCTGGCAACCTGAAAGGCAGCCGCTTCCTTTTATTACCTGAGTACCAGTCATTCTCACTCCCGCACACACGCACACACACACACACGGCCACACAGCTGCTGAACAGCAGGAGTCTGGAGAGAAGGGTTCATTGGTCAGGGGTTTAACTTTGCCTAGCAACAGGGTACCCACGCAAAGCAGACACAAAATCTGCTACCGCTGCTGCTCCTCCTCTCACACACACACTAACGCACACACTAACGCACACACACACCATCCCGATGAAGCTCCACACACACGTGACGGCTGAGGCATTAAGCCCTCATTAGCAGAGAGAGCAGGGTGCTGGAGCAGCTGTCTGCGCTGCATGCTCCTGATCACGCCCAGAAACGACAACCAGAAACTCTGCCAGGAAACTCTCTCCGCACACAGGCTCCTCTCCGCACACAGGCTCCTCTCCACACACAGGCTCCTCTCCACACACAGGCTCCTCTCCACACACAGGCTCCTCTCCACACACAGGCTCCTCTCCACACACAGGCACCTCTCCACACACAGGCACCTCTCCACACACAGGCTCCTCTCCAACACGGCCTCCGCCGCTTTCTGCCACCTCAGCCACTTCCACTGTCTCACACACCACAATGAAGTGGGAGTAGATCTGCGGGTGGAGGTCCAACTACATCAGTATTCATCATAACATTGTTCAATATTCATTCACTCAGTTCTCAGATCATAATAAAGCTCTCGGGCCGTTTTGGGCTGTTGGTGTTCTGGTGAGGCTATCTAATCTGTCTATCTAATCTAATCTGTCTGTCTGTCTACTATCTGTCTGTCTGTATCTAATGTCTGTCTGTCTGTCTATCTAATCTATCTGTCTGTCTACTTCTATCTGTCTATCTGTCTGTCTGTCTGTCTACTTCCATCTGTCTGTGTGTATCTAACGTCTGTCTGTCTGTCTATCTATCTATCTATCTATCTATCTATCTATCTATCTATCTATCTGTCTGTCTGTCTGTCTGTCTGTCTGTCTACTTCTATCTATCTGTCTGTCTGTCTATCTAATCTGTCTATTTAATCTATCTGTCTACTTCTATCTATCTATCTGTCTGTCTATCTAATCTGTCTATCTAATCTATCTGTCTGTCTGTCTACTTCTATCTATCTGTCTGTCCGTCTATCTGTCTGTCTGTCTACTTCCATCTGTCTGTGTGTATCTAACGTCTGTCTGTCTGTCTATCTGTCTACTTCTATCTGTCTGTCTATCTGTCTATCTATCTGTCTATCTATCTGTCTGTCTGTCTGTCTGTCTCTGTCTGTCTACTTCTATCTATCTGTCTGTATCTAACGTCTGTCTGTCTGTCTGTCTGTCTGTCTGTCTACTTCTATCTGTCTGTCTGTCTGTCTACTTCTATCTATCTATCTATCTATCTATCTATCTATCTATCTATCTATCTATCTAATCTGTCTTGTCTGTCTGTAAACACTTCATTGAAATCAGATCAAATGAATTTTGCTAACCAGTGATGTGAATATGTAAATGATTTCTGTTCTGATTGGCTGTCAGGCTGGAACACTACTTGTAACTTCAGCTTCAGTGAGCAGAGCTAAACTCATGAACAGGTGGGTGTATATATGCGTGTTGGTTTTTCGGACATCACAAAACAGTGAATTCAGAACCAGCTGGCTGCAGCTTAGTCTCTAGTTCTGAGCTGTGCTGAGTGTGGAGTTGTTGAACAAGCACTGTAATCTTAGAGTATATAAATATAAGCTCTGAACTTCACACTGCCGAGCAGACAGGTGAGCGGCTACAGATACACGCTCAGCTATCAAGAGCCAGTGGACAATAAAACAGGCCGCTAGCGAGACAGATAAGATAAAAGGGTGGGCTGCGGACCGCCAGACTGCCACTTTGGCACAGGTGCGTGTGACAGGCTGTGTTTTATTTATAAGATGTCTGCCTGTCCTCTGCCCAGTAAAGCAGCGAGGGGCTACAGAACAGGTGCAGCGGCGGGTGCAGGACGGTCAGTGTTCCGACAAGCTCCTGTCCTAACACACTACACAACAAAACAAAGACGAGCGCCCAGGCGGACCGGGGACATGGGGCACAAATGCAGACAGGACCACCATCCAAGTGGCATACGAGTAACATTAATACTGTAATACAGCAGAAACAGATCCCTCTTCAGTCGGAACCTCAGGCTTCCTGTTTCTCAGAGTATTACTGATACAGATCTAAGATTCTATATCTGTTCATCTGTGTGTGTGAGTGTGCGTGTGTGTGAGTGTGTGTGTGTGTTTGTATTTGTGTGAGTGATTGTGTGAGTGTGTGTGTGTGTATGTGTGTGAGTGAGTCTGTGTGTGTGTGTGTGTGTTTGTATTTGTGTGTTTGTATGTGAGTGTGTGTGTGTGTGAGTGAGTGAGTCTGTGTGTGTGTGTGTGTTTGTATTTGTGTGTTTGTATGTGAGTGTGTGTGTGTGTGAGTGAGTGTGTGTGTGTGTTTGTCTTTGTGTGTGAGTGTATGTGTGTGTTTGTATTTGTGTGTGTGTGTATGTGTGTGTGTGTGTGAGTGAGTGAGTGTGTGTATGTGTGAGTGAGTCTGTGTGTGTGTATGTGTGAGTGAGTCTGTGTGTGTGTGTGTGTGTGTGTGTGTATGTGTGAGTGAGTCTGTGTGTGTGTGTGTGTGAGTGAGTGTGTGAGTGAGTGAGTCTGTGTGTGTGTGTGTGTGTGTGTGAGTCTGTGTGTTTGTGTATGAGTGAGTGAGTGAGTGTGAGTGTGTGTGTGAGTGTGAGTGTGAGTGTGAGTGATTGTGTGAGTGTGTGTGTGTGTGTGTGTGTGTGTGTGTGTGTGTGAGTGTGAGTGTGAGTGTGTGTGTGAGTGGAGATGGTTCAGTGCAGGTTTTGGAGGGAAGCATGTGACGGTGTGCCTGGGTAAAATCTCCACACACTCCTGGAGACACCGGGCCCTCTCCAATGACATGGCTGAGAATGAGACAAGACCCGCCTCCATCCTGCAAATTAAGCATTGTGATTGGCTGGTAGATGCTCCAGCTGTCACCAGGCAGAACACATCTCCAGCTAGCAGTGCTGTTTTTACTTATGCTCTTTCTAACAGGTTCCCTCTCTCTCTCTCTCTCTCTCTCTCTCTCTTCCTCCATTCTTATTTCTCGCTTTCATCTCTTCTCCCTATCCTCTCTCACTCTCTCACACACACACACACACATTTCTCTCTTCTTCCTCATACAGTGCACACATTACATACAGTACAAGCAATACAGAAACACCTTTCTCCTTCACTATCCTCATCTCTCTCACTCTCTCTCTCTCTCTCTCCTCTCTCTGTATTCTCTATTATACATTTCTCTTTCACCTCTACCTTTCCATATCCCCCTTTCTCACATTTCTCTCTTGCTTCTATCCTCCATTTCTGTCCCTTCCTCTCTCTCTTTCCCTCTTATTTCACCCTGTCTTACTGTTTTCTCTCATTCCTTCTCTTTCTGTCTCTCTCCTACTTTCTGTCCTTCTTTTCTTTCTGTTTCTCTCCTGCTCTCTTGCACTTTTCCTTCCTCTTTCTCTCTCTCTTACCCTGTCACCCTTCCTTCTCTTCGCCCCCTTTTTCCCTCCTCTTTCTCTCTCTCTTGATCTCTGTCCCTCTCCTGCTCTCTTTTGCAATCTCCCTCTCTATCCCTCTCCTCTCCTTTCTCTCTCTTTCTCGCCCACTTTCTTTTACTTGCTCTCTCTCTCTCTCTCTCTCTCTCTCTCTCTCTCCATCGGTTCCTGTGTAAATGGGTCGTCTCATTGACCCACTTATTGGCTTCATGAAAAATCCAGTTTTTCCTCCTCCGAGCTCTACGTATGAATATTTTACAGCAGCACCAGCTGAGCGGGAGAGTTAGCGGAGTGTGAGATCACTCGAAATCTGGCACGTGAGCGCGTTCCACACACAGAGAAAGAGAGAGAGGGAGAGAGAGAGGATTCAGGACTGCCTTTCTGTTGGTCCATTCACTCTGTAGAGCAGCTGCTGACTTCCAATGGTGCATAAACCAAAACCAACCCCACGTAGCACCCCAACACAAACACACTGAAGCAAGCTGCGTCACTGAGGCCTAGCGAGCGTGATCGTTAAGGATGCACCGACACAGGAATTCTGGGATATCCTGTGTTCTACATATGCGGTCATATGCAAAAGTTTGGGTGTAGTTCTAAAGTGCTAAATGAGTCAGTACATCGCCTACAGAGAACATCTACATGCACAGTCATCTTCTCTGCTACATACTAAATTACATAATGCACTAACAGGACGTCAGTAGTTTACTGGAAATCATAGAGAGTCTGGTATACGGGACGGTTAGACATGAAGAACATACAAATAGCTGCTCCCACAAGGAATCAACCGACAGGAATGTAATTTGGTGGGTGGGTTTGACATTGTGAGACATGCGAATGAGTCAAGTTTCACACTCAGCTGGCCATGTGATGTAAGCAAGGACGAGCCTTTTCACTGTTCCTGACAGACCCAACAGCCACGATGGGCCATTCAGCGAGCGATGGTGTCCTCCATGGGTCGTCCTGTTAGTGCCAGCACCATTGGCAGACGGCTTGGCACAGGACTACATGCACACAGGCCGTTATGTTGACTGGCCTAAACAGCACATCAGCCTTCCCTGGCACAATTCCAAGAAGAGTTCCCTGTAGACTGGGATTGTAGCCACTGCTGGTAGACCCGTATGACCGTACACTTCCATACACCTGCAGATTCAGCTACTTCCTTCACACTATGGTCTTTGGCCACGCCCACATGCAGTCACTCCTTTTAGCCAATCATTAACATCTGCTCTGGAGCGTTTACCACACATGGACCGACACATTCCCTGCACTGCAGCACCTCTTCTCAACCTACTGGTCCTGTCACACCCCACAGTTTTCTATGGCCCTATCATCCTCGTGCAGCGCCATCTGCAGGAGCCTGAAGTTACTACCACCTTAGACACTCAAGGTGACTCATTTTTGGTCTGGTGGGATTATATACGTATGTGTGATATTTCATTTCCGATAAGTTCAATGGCTCTTTGCCAGCATTTTGGTCCATTTCTATTGGTCCAGAATATTGGTACATACTGGGAAATGTTGTTCTGTTACTGGTTCTGAAATCAGCAGGAAACCAGTTATTACATACATTCAGCTACAAATATTAGGAGTTATTATGAGTTATTATTCAGTAACGTTTATGACCTATTTAGCAACTACTGTGAAGTGTATGTCTCTGTGCTCTGTAATTATGCCTGTGGGTTAAAGCTGTGTTTCCCAACCCTAGTCCCGGAGGCACCCTGCCCTGCACGTCTTGGTACTTCCCCTGCTCCCAACACACCTGATTCAACTTACCAGCTCATCAACAAGCCCATTCAGAGTTGCAGGGGGTGTGTTAATGCAGGTGCAAGGCGGGTTGCCTCCTGGACCAGGGTTAAGTAACACCGGGCTAAAGGCATTTACGCTGAGCTGCAGTGTAACTCATTCAGGGTTAAATGGTACGTAAGGCGTGAATGGTACAGGCATGCAGATGAGTTGACGCTGCATCCTGCCTGCAGTGGTGAGCTCGCTGCAGTTCGGGAGGATTCCTAGAAAGCGCAGAGTTACGTCACTGTGGCACAGCTGAGCCCAGCACAGCGAGGAAGGTGCATTAAGCAGAGCGCGACTGGAGCTACTTTAAGAAGACGGGCCAATGTGCTTTTACGCCAGTTACAGCTGTGCTGTGTTAGTGTGCTTGGCTGGAACTGACCCTACCCGGCTTGAAAAGGGGACATTCCACCAACTAGTCCTCCAGAGTTCACTCAGAGAGACGTAAACAAAGTCAATCAGAGGGGGTTTGGTGTGGAATGGTTCACTGCAGAGACACCGACCGGCTTCTTTACAGCGGTGGTGACGGGGACCAGGCGGTGTGATGTCTACCATACAAATATTGCCACTTTAATAACTATGTCTGACAGTGGTGACCACTGGAGACTGTTTTACCTCAACATCCCGCATGTACCCCTCCACCATGAATGGATAACCACTTAATGCAGTACCTTTGCAAGAGGGAGCATTGCATCGGGTCCTGGAGCCTATCCCAGTGTTCAGTTGGCAGAAGGCAGGAAAAACACCCTGGACAGGCCACCAGTCCATTGTAGCAACTACACATGGGGGGAGGGGAGCAGTTCTCCTATTGCATCGCCAATTCACCTGACTGCATGTCTTTGGGAGGAAGCCGGAGCACCCGGAAGAAACCCACACAGACACGGGGAGTATATGTGAATTCCACTCAGACAGGACCCCAGACAACCTTGCTGGAGCCTATCCCAACGCTCATTGGGTGGAAGGCAGAAAACCAGGCTACCAGCCCAGTGCAGGGCCAAGACGGGTGGTTTTGCCTGCCAGCACGAACCAGAGGAAACAGACAGAATGGCACCCAGACCCCTGGCAGCCCAGACAGCTGGGAGACCAGATATTAAAATGTATCAGCCTCGTTATGACAACAAACATGCACTGTTCAGTTCAACCACCTAGACTAACAAACTGTCCATAAAGGTTTAAACTTATAATAGGGAGAACGGCCTCTCAGTCATTCCCCCTCCGGATCTGGAATGCCTGCTATAGTGCTGTGTGACTTTGGAGGAGCTATGGATCTTTAGCTGAGCTATACAAAAAGGCTAGCCCAGTATTTCCAGCATGGACATCATGGCAGAGATTGCAAAGAGACGGAAGTAGACATTGTAGGAGGAATAGGAACAGGAGGGAGTGGCCGAGTATGACCCCGAGTAAATCTCGGGCTAGCTTTCACTTGTTGGTGAGGGAGCAGGACAGTCTCACAGCTCATGGAAAACAACACGAACATCCGATTGCAGGGTTGCCTTTTCGTTCCCTCCTCATGGACAGCTGCACAGCTGTGCCTTTGTGTCGGATATGCCCGTGTTTGATACTGTAGCTTTCAGCTCCTCGACTGTAGGGGGACCCCAAGAGCACAAAACATACAGACTTCCTGCTTGATGATCTCCAAAACAGAATTATGACAGTGGTAGAGCAGTGTGCAGAAGAGTCTTCATCCAGCTTCATGTTGAAACAGGAAGGAGTAAGCATCTCATTACCGTTTATGGAATTCCGTGGCCTATTCGGCACCACCTTGGCCTTCGCCAAGGACAAACACGAATCGTGAACGAGGCCTAAATATGTCCGACTCTGAAAAATGAGAGGCGGACCCACCCTCACTGGCTGTCCACATGGTGGCACCGTGCCAAAGCCAGAGGGGAAACCGTGTGAGGAACGGAGGGGAACTCCATCAGGAGCCTGGTCAGTTATGTATATGTGGAATGCACATGAAGACTCCAATATCCCTCTAGTGTTCTACCAAGCATTACAGGCTGCATCATTCTGGACACGCTGTTTGGAATGTGAAGCCTTGGAGTGCTTGCTGGGTGTTTCCTCAAGGGTTCTTTATTAAAGATGATGGTTCTGTATAGAACCATGAACCCTTATGCATGGCTAAATGATTGCATGGTGAAATGGATCTGCAGATTGTCTAGGGCTTCTGTATAGAGGGTTTTTGGAAGGTGGTTCTATACTTTGTAGAGGTTCTTTATAGAACCAAATATGACCCATCAGTCTGAAGAACCATTTAGCCTCGCCAAGAACCATGAAAAGAGATCTTTGAGTGTTTGTGGTTCTACATAAAACCATTGGCTTTATTAAAGAACCCTTGAAGATGATCTTTTTAGGAGTGTATACCAAAAGAGGAACCATATATGGTGCCATGTAGAACCATTTTCGAAAAGGTTCTAAGTGGAACTATATATGAAATATCTGTCTTAAAGACCTCAGAGAACCTTTCAAGCATGCAAATGGTCCGTGGAGTGTTTCAGGGCTCTCTTTACTAAAGAGCCCTTGAAGAACCATCTTCTTTAAGAGTGTATACCAATAGAAGAACCATTTTGGTGCTATATAGAACCATTTTCAAAAAGGTTCTAAATAGAACCATATATGACATATCACCTCTATCAGTCTGAAGAACCAATTCAAATTGCACTGAACCAGTGAGGCATGCAAAAGGTTCTTTGCATGGTCATGGTTCCATATAGAACCTTGCCTTTACTACAGAACCATTAACGAATTATAGTATATTCATAGAACCATTAAAGAACCATTTTTGGTGCTATATGGAGCCATTTTCATGAAGGTTCTACATAGAACTCAAGATACAACACGGATCTCCATTCATGTGAAGATAATTGGGCAATGCAGATATGCATGGGTGTCTGTGGTTCTATAAGGAACCATTGTCCATCCTCCAGAGCCCTTAAAGAACCGTCTTTTTTAAGAGTGTATGCCTGTGAAGCTCTAGCACTGACCTTTTAACGGCTTCTTCCTGCTTTCTCTTCTTGTCGTTTTTCTCCTGAATGCTGGTCCTGCTCTTCTCATTCCACACGTGGTCCAGGTTCTGAGTGACCAGGCCGGTATACGCTCTCAGACCGCTGTCTTCAACATACTGGAAAAATCTCAACGTTTCTCCCTCTTTGGTGCTCATCATGGTTCATACGGACTGGACATTCTGTAAAACCAACACATGTCAGTCAATATCTATGGCTCATTACACCTACACATCCTTTCAGACTCATAGCGCTGAGAAGCAGGACGGACAGGAACGCCTGTGGATGTTTTCTGATCGATTTCAGAGCTGAAGCAAAAGTGGAGTTTTCCAACAGAAGCTGCCATGTAGAGCCGTAAGGTTCCCATAGTAGCCCAGAACCGACAAACCAAACACTGACTGTAGAGAGTGGCTTCATAGTTTTATGCTGATGCAGCAGCTTGAATTTGGTGGTGCTACACCGGCTAGAAGATGTAGAAAGAGAAAGAATCTTTGTCTCACTCCACCTTAAATGGTGTAGCTTTTACATCCTTGTGAGGCTATTCAGCTTCATATTCACCTGCTTCTTGTTCGATCTGCTCCATTCCACCTTAAATGGTGCAGCTTTTACATTCTGGTGCTGACATGCAACTTCTTATCTGGCGGCTTTTCATTTAAATTGTCCCATTCCACCTTAAATGGTGCAGCTTTTACATCCTTGTGAGGATATTAATTTTTATATTCACCTGCTTCTTGTTCGAATTCTCCCATTCCACCTTAAATGGTGCAGCTTTAACATTCTAGTGCTGATGTTCAGCTTCTTATTCACCTGCTTCTTGTTCGAATTCTCCCATTCCACCTTAAATGGTGCAGCTTTTACATTCTGGTGCTGACATGCAACTTCTTATCTGGCGGCTTTTCATTTAAATTGTGCCGTGCCACCTTAAATGGTGCAGCTTTTACATTCTGGTGCTGACATGCGACTTCTTATCTGGCGGCTTTTCATTTAAATTGTGCCGTGCCACCTTAAATGGTGCAGCTTTTACATTCTGGTGCTGACATGCGACTTCTTATCTGGCGGCTTTTCATTTAAATTGTGCCGTGCCACCTTAAATAGTGCAGCTTTTACATTCTGGTGCTGGCATTCAGCTTCTTATTCACCAGCTTTTTGTTCCAACGGTCCCATTCCACCTTAACTTGCGCAGAAGTCACATGTTAATGCTAATAATTAGTTAAAATTGTCCCATTCCACCTTAAATGGTGCAGCATATACATTCTGGTGCTGACATTCAGCTCTTTATGCACCAGCTTCTGAATCAAACTGTCCCATTCCACCTTAAATGGAGAGAGAGGAGTGTGTGGAGGGGGTGTTCAGTTGATCTTCAACCGTACCACTAGAAGTTACACACTGCTCCTTTAAGTGCTGGTAATCTTCTTTAAGTCCATCCCAAGTCCTTCATTTATTCACTGGCCACTTTATTGGAAACACCTGCCTTATAGGTCCGTTGTAGGGCTGTACACAGGCTGAGGTGACCCGCCACCTGAATCTGACCACTGATAACACAAACTGGGCATCATCCAGATGAGCTACAGTCTGTACACCAGCAGGGCGGGGCTACAAGAGAGGGGTTTCTAATAAAGTGGCCAGTCAGAGCTGAAGCACTAAGTGCTGGGCACAGTGTTGTGGTAATGGTTGCGTCATTATGACCACCACAAGTTGCATCATCCTCTCTTGGGGCGCATGGAGTCACAGTTACGGGGGGAAAAACACGGCAGCAGTGCATGCAGATTAAACCTCCCTGCGGTGTAACACAGCCCTGGAACAAAGGGACTCTCTCTCTGCGATGAAGAGGCAGGCACAGTTCTGATCCCTCCGAGACTCGTGTTCTTTCTCCGTCCTAGAAGTGACTCTCGCTAACCCATTTGTGTGAGCGCTCTGCACTATTTTAGCCGGGCCCGTGGTGGATTGGCATGTGCACACGCTGGTATTCTGGGTTAATGGGATTCTTCTGTCAGTGCAGGCCCGTTCTCATGCTCAGGGTGACGGGCTTCTGAGGGGTCACTCATGCAACGAGGTCGTTTAGGAGTTGGACTGCCTGTTCGTAGCTTTAAAGGCCTGGTTAGGAGTTTGATGTCGCAGGGTTAAAGCTTCAGTCTGTATATGAAAACTATACGGGAAATTGATCAGGACTGCATCATACAGCTGTGTAGCCCCGCCCATTCCCACTGAAGCTATTTGGGTACGGACAGGACAGCCAGTCAGAACAGAGATCAATGTGGTGCAGCAGGAAGGCCGCTAACATGCTAATGTCTTCCCGTGGAAATGATGCAGGCATTCCTCTGTTTGTGTTTACGTGTTGGTTCTCACCCGAGGATGTGTTGCGTTGTGTGGCAGAGCGGTGTATGTGTATGTGTATGTGTGTGTGTGGGGGGGTGGTTTGCGTGGAAGCGTGATACACATCTGCAGTGTGGAGGGAGAGCCGGTATGTAGGTCAGTGTGTGCAGAGCGGCCCGAGACTGCGAGCATGCTTGTTTATGTGCGAGAGGGGGGATGGAGGAGGGGGCAACGAGGGCAGCCAGATGGGAATTACATGGCCATCTCTGAGACCAGCAACTGTGCAGCATCTTCTACATCCTTTATCCATGATTAACCCTTTAAACTGCAGTTATACATCTAAATACTGATTACTGAGGACCCACTGTGAACCACTACGAGTTATTCTGTATCCACTGTGAATTATTCAATATCCATTATTAATTATTCAGCATCTACTATGAGTTATTCAGTATCCACTATGTATTATTTTATAACTACTATGACTTACTCAGGTATTTACTATGAATTATTCAGTATCTACTATGAATTATTCAGTATCTACTATGAATTATTCAGTATCTACTATGAATTATTCAGTATCTACTATGAATTATTCAGTAACTACTATGAATTATTCAGTATCTACTATGAATTATTCAGTATCTACTATGAATTATTCAGTATCTGCTATGAATTATTCAATATCTACTATGAATTATTCAGTATCTGCTATGAATTATTCAGCAACCACCATTAATTATTCAGTATCTACTATGAATTATTGTATAACTACTATGAATTATTCAGTATCCACTATGCATTATTCAGTACCTACTATGAATTACTCAGTATCCACTATGTATTATTCAGTATCCACTATGAATTATACAATATCCACTATGCATTATTCAGTACCTACTATGAATTATTTAGTATCCACTATGAATTATTCAGCAACCACTATGAATTATTCAGTATCTACTATGAATTATTCAGTATCCACTATGAATTCTTCAGCATCCGCTATGAATTATTCAGTATCTACTATGAATTTTTCAGTATCTACTATGAATTATTCAGCAACCACCATTAATTATTCAGTATCTACTATGAATTATTGTATAACTACTATGAATTATTCAGTATCCACTATGCATTATTCAGTACCTACTATGAATTATTTAGTATCCACTATGCATTATTCAGTACCTATGAATTATTCAGTATCCACTATGTATTATTCAGTATCCACTATGAATTATTCAGTATCCACTATGAATTATTCAGTATCTACTATGAATTATTCAGTATCCACTATGTATTTTTCATTATCTACTATGAATTTTTCAGTATCTACTATTAATTATTAATTATCCACTATTTATTATTCAGTATCTACTATGAATTATTTTATAACTACTATGAATTATTCAGTATGCACTATGAATTATTCAATATCCACTATGAATTATTCAGTTTACACTATGAATTATTTTATAACTACTATGAATTATTCAGTATCTACTATGAATTACTTAATATCTACCAAGAAATTGTTATTATTAAAATTATTGTTGATTATTTAGTATCAAATATAATTTACTTCATAACTACTATACATAATTCTGTAACTAATATGAATTCTTCAGTAACCACTATGAATTATTTAGCTATTACTAAGATATTCAATAAGTACTATGAATTATTCTGTAAGTATTATGAGTGACCAAGTATCTACTATGAATTATTATGTAACTAGTATGAATTTTCCAGAATCTGCTATTAATTATTGAGTATCTACTATGAGTTATTAAGTTCTGATTTTCTTAAGTACCTTATGAGTTTAGTGCACATATGAATCCCCACAATTACCATTTGTTACCAAGCCCAGGCCTCAGTTTACTGTCCATGAAGTAACTGAGTAATAATATATTAATAACAATTTGATATATAATTCATATGACCTTTAGGTTAGAATAAAGCTAATCAAAATACCAGCTTAAAGGTGGTGGCCAGGAAGTGCCAGAGGCTTTGGGCTTCTATCGTTTAAGAGCTTCCAACTGACAATATTTTTCTCAATATTAAAACACTGAATATTAATAAAGTACTGCACCGTGGGTCGAGGATACAATAAGATTAGGAATTTTAGGTATTCATCTGGGAACAAATTTGGGCCAGAAGTGGGTGGGACAGTTTGTACACAGATTCTTTTGTTGCTTTAGATGTTACCAAAGCTGCACAAACCCACATGGCTTCACTCTAACATCATATATGATTTATTACATATTAATTACATAGTAATTACTGAATAATAAGGAATAATAGCTACTTTTTTGCAAAAGAAGGTTCCGTATGGGGCCAAAAATGGGCAGTGTTTATTTGTGTGTGCACATTTCTATCAGGGAAGTTGAATGCATCTCTTTTGCAGCGTATGTGACGCTGCTGGAAGCCGCTGTTCCAGCACCCTCCTGATGGCTGCCTGACTTTAAGCCCCGCAGACGTTTGCTCTCATTAATCCTGTAAGCCAGCCGCTCTGCAGCTGCAGAAACCCAGCCTGTTTATCGCTCCCTGCAAAAGCTCTGCACCTTTCCCCTTCTTTCTACTTTATTACCTTTATTACCTAACCCTCCCTCTGCTCTGCGCTCGACTTCACCTGCAGCGCTCGGCTCTCCGGGTGCAGTGAAGGGTTTCTAAAATTGGAGAAGGTGACTCGCAAGGCATGTAGCTAAGCAACAACGAGTCAAAGAGTGACAAAGGCTGCAGGAAGTGGACAGAACGAGCAAGAACATGGATCGAGGGGTGAAGCAGTGAGGTCCAGGGCTGTGGAAAGTTGGGGGCCAATCTGGAAAGTGAGGGTTCTTGAATCCCTAGACGCACGGTTCTATAGGAACGGCATTTAGTTGGTGGATCTTCACATCATGTGGAGCTTTGGAACTTTAGTGAGGTTCCTCACACGTGTGCATCACATGTAGAATGTGGTTCTTTGAAGAACCAGCCATTGAAAAGTTTTTTAGGGTGGTGGTTCTCAAACTGGTTCTCATAGTGCGCCCTTGAAAAGGTTCTTGAATGGTTCTTTACTAAGGGTTACATGCTAAAAGGCTTCTTAATCTGAGAACCACTGCCCTCGATGCTCCTTCACACGGGACCCCTGAACACATGGCATCATATTGCATGTACCATGAAAGGTTCTTGAAAGGTTCTTTAAGGGTTCTTTAGTGAAAGCCATTGTAATATGCTTAAAAGCCTCTTTACATGATGCCATAGAACAACCACTTTCCTAAAGAACCTGTCAAGTCAGTTCTATGGAGAGCTATTGTTGTACCGTGTGAGTGAACCGTTTCAAGAACCTCCTCATATTATACATCAAGTTCTAGAAGGAACCCTTACATTGGTAAAGAACTTTGACTTTATTCAAAAGTTCTTTCAACTTTCAAAAGGTTCTTCACACCTTCTGCTCTCTTTTCCAGACATGGGATTTACAGACACACAGCACTGTGCAGAGAACCCTTTGTGGAACCCTTTTAGTGCATGTAAAACCTGTGAACATCATTTCAATGCCTAAAAGGTTCTATGCATAAATGGTGCACTATGATGTAAGACTTGCGTATGGTTCTCTAGGGTTAGAAGTCGTTCTATGCAGCACAGTTCCAGTTGTTCTTTAGGGAAGGTTCAGTAGTGCAGTAGAACCATGCTAATCATGTAACTGTGAAGAACCTTTTAACTGCTTTAGCAATCCTCACACAATGTTAAGGTTCTAAAGCAATGTAAGGGTTCCTCCTAGAACATTTGCATCGTGTGAAGGGTCTTTATAACTTGAAAAAGATTCTGCACCCCTGTAAATCCCATTTACACGACTGTACAAATGGTCCACTAAAGAACCATTAAGGTCCATTAAAAGGCTCTTTAGAGAACCATAGGTGATTTATCTTTACCGTTGTGCAAAGAACCCTTTGTGGCCCCTTTATTGTTGGGAGTGTCCCGTGGCACCATGCCAAAGAGCCTTTACAACCACCTGTGTCAACTCAGCAGTTAATGGCCAGGTTTAGTAGCACCACCCGTGTTCTAGATAAAATCCAGAGTGTATTGATGAATCTCTCGATAGTAAGGAGTTGTACAAGTGAAGCATTGAGTGACTCCCAACAATAAAAGCATCAAGAAGGTTCTTTGGCGTGATGATAGAACTTAGTTTAGTTTAAAATTAATATTTTAAAGAACCAACTGGAGTTCTGCTATTGAAAGAATCCTTCTTGGCACTTTTCTAAGAAGTACACGTGAAGTACAAATTGGAGAACAATGCAGAAGTACACTCATAGCAAAAAAGACCAGACAAGGTTTTCCATTATACACCCTTAAAATTGGTTCTTTAAGGGTTCTTTAGTAAACACAATGGTTCTACATAGAATGGTGAGAACCGTAAATGGTTATTTATGGTCAAATGGTTCCTCCTGTTTACAGTTTAACAGATTGTTCTAAATAGCTCCAAAAAGTTTTCCGCTATTGTTACAAAGGCTAAAAGAACCTTTTAGTGTTTGGTAGTAGAACCAGTGATGCATACCGAAGGTTCTCTGAGGTCTTTGGTGTAGTATATAACCATTGCTTCTACCAAGGAATCCTGGAAGAACCTTTTCTTTACCGCTCAACTATTTAGTGGCAATAACGGAAAGCCTCAACAATCTAGAACAGTCGGCATAGAACCTAAAACTAACTTTTACGAAAGTCGGAGTTCTTCTAGTGTTCCTCTGCAGTACTTTGGAGGGTTTGAGAAGATAGCTTAGCACTTACTGCTGGCTGTGGAGCACACCTGTCCAGGTGAATCCACTGCAACCTCGCAGGCTGGGATGAGGCATGGAAGAAATCCCGGGAATCCAACTCTGGTCTTCCTAGAAGAATGCTGGCCATGGTAAAGTCACAGATCAGGCCATAGACTTCCTTGGACTCCAGAGACCAAGTGGACCAGGGATGCAACTGCGGCTGAAGTTACCCCGCCTGCAGCCCCTGCTCCTGGCCAGCTGAGGATCCTAGAGTTCCTTGGGTGTGTGCAAAACTTAAAGCAAGTCCAGGAGATGCCTCCTTCTTCATCTGACCAACCTACACCAGGCTGGATGTAGGAGCACCAGAGAAGGAACCTAGAAGCATCTTATTCCACTTCCACTCCTAAGTGGTGCCAAACCTCGGAAAGCCGGAGCGATCTCAGAGCACAAGTAGGAACAAGCTCCCGAAAGAAAGTCCACTTGCATCCGGTTCCTTGCAAAACATCCTTCCTTGTGTGCGGAAACGCTGGGCATCTCGCACTAGGATGCTCCTCTACGTGTGGATGCCACAACAGATTAACTCGAGCACCAAAAACACAAAGAACACGCCTCTATCCCTCCTCCTTTTCCTTCTCTCCTCCCTCCCTCCCACTCTTCTGCTCCTCCGCTCGATCGCCGCTCGCTTGCTCTGCTGCCTTCAGCACCGCGGACAGCTCCCTCTCAGCTCTGTTGTTGTTGTGAACAGGCTGTGGGCTGTAGTAAAGGGGCGGGGCTAAGCCACATGTCAGTCACAGCCCAGTGGGCGGGCCTCTGGCAGAAAAACACTGTCAGGGTGTGACCTCATTAGGCTCAGGCAAGTGTGGGCCAGAGCCACTCCCAGTCTCCTCAGCTAGTAAACAAGAGCGCAAGCAAGCACACGCCAGCTCTGACATGCACGCATGCGTTCTCTTTCCTCCTTTTTCCCTCACTCTCTACCTGAAACTCCAGGTTTTTCGCCTGTTTTTGTCTTTCATGCTGTGCTACGGCATTTTCGTGCTTCCGGAAAATGCAGTTCAGGAGTTCAGTGAGTGGTTTAAGGCTTCATAGGGACGAAATGGCCAGGACGATGGCATATGTCATCAAAACTAAAGATTAGCTGAAGAGAAAGAGAAAGACATAAAGCAGATGAGGGAAAAACGACAAAACAGAGCATGAGGTTTGTTTATATGACGGATGGCCCTTGGCACAGAGCAAGAGGTGGACGGGGGGCTTGTTCTGATGGATTATCGCTGTCGACACAAAGGGATAAGGGGGGCAGTGATCTGTTGTTTTGCCCAAAGTCCCTCACTGCTCCCCCCTCCTTTTCTCTCTCCACTTTCCCCCTCCCTCCTTCCCTCCCTCCCTCCATTTATGGGTCTGTTCCTGAACAAGCACCCAGCAGAGAGGGAAAAGTGGGGGCTGAACTGTGTCAGCAGCCAAAAAGGATCTGTTTACTCACACCGAGGAGGCCATGGCGCTCCTGAAAACATTACACAGCTTAACACGACCTCTCTGGAGATCATTTGAGGAAGGAGTGGAGGGGGGGCTTTTTCAAATTCACGGTCAAGGGGGAGCGACCCCTCACTTTGCCCCTATGTGTTTTGCTGAACGTGCACAAAAGGCTCTCAGAGTGGATCACAAAGGCCGGCATAACCTCTAACCTTTTCCTTTGTGCTGACCTCTAAGGAACAGTTTAGAGTCGATGACAGAGGTCAATGTGCTCAGCTAATAAAACCCCCCAGGGGTCCGTTAAGAGCAGAGCGGGGCCAGGATACAAATAATGTATACAGTTCAAATAATTTCTATAATTATATATATATATATATATATATATATATATATATATATACATATATATACATATATATAATATATAATTATAAAAAATATATATATTTATATATATATATATATATTTATATATATATGTATATATATACAGTTCTGGAAAAATTTTATTGACCACCTCCAAATGATCAGTGTCTCTAGCTGTACAGGTTCTGGGTTTGTGCTAGACCAGAATCCCTCAGTTCTGTTTGATTCTCTACACTGCTGGAACCATGTCTCCCAAACTCCAGATCAGATATTGTATTAGATCTGTTGATTTAGAAAATCACTAATGACCTCCAGAAGCCTGTTTTTAGAACCATGCTCGCTGTGCGTTTCACCCCAGCCACCGCTCGCCAGTCTCTCTGTAGGTCATCTCAGGTCATCGAGGTCATCTTATCGGTCAGTAGGCGCCGTGGGTAAGGGACATTGGAATGAGGTGGCGCTCATCACGGTCGCAGTAGAGAGTGGGTTTGGGTTCCTCTGAACCTGCTGTCTGTAGCTGTGATTGTCCCTGTTATTTTTTCCAGAGCTGTATCTGCTGACCTTGTTCTTATGAACCAGGGGACGATCTCAAAAACTGTATCGGCCAGACATCTTTTTTCAAGCAAAAGTTTCTGTTTTCCAATAATGCATAAAAGTCAAAATGGACAAAAAAAAAATCACACTTCTGACGCCAGTGTAGCATCAGCGTAGAAGAAGACATGTCAAACATGGGACTTTAAGAGAATGCTTTAGTACTGAACATAGCAGCAGCGGAGAAGCACAATGGAACCAGTTTCTTGGGGAAAAATCTCTCTTGGCCTCCAGGATGTTCTAGATACCTCACTGACTATGAATCTGAGCTGCAATCTAACCAATTTCGTTTAGCTGTTAGGAATGGTAAACAGTGGCAGGAGTTCTATGTGAGGTCTTTTTGAAAACAGCCAACAAGTGTTGAGTGTTCCAGCACTAACATACTACTGGCAATTTCAGTGGGGAGCTAGCAGAAATAGGCCTGGCTCCCAGTCTCCGCTCTTATTCATCCCAAAGGTGTACAGCTTGGTTGAGGTCAGGACTCTGTGCAGGCCCGTCAAGTTCTTTCACACCAAACTCGCTCATCTTGCTTTGTGCACTGGTGTGCAGTCATGTTGGTAAAGGAAGGGACCGTCCACAAACTGTTCCCACAAAGTTGGGAGCATGAAGTTGTCCAGAATCCCTTGAGAGAACTAAGTGGTGGAGCCCAACTCCTAAACACAACCCCACACCATACTGCCCCTTGCACTTGCCACAATGCAGTCAGACAAGTACCATTCTCCTGGTGGCCACCAAACCCGGACCACCAAACATAGGTGGCATCCTATCACGGTACCACCCTGGAATCCACTGAGCTCCTGAGAGCGACCCATTCTCTCACTAATGTCTATAGAAGCAGTTTGCATGTCTAGGTGCTTGGATCTAGACACCTGTGGCTATGGAAGTGATTGGGACACCTGGATTCAATGATTTGGATGGGTAAGTGAATACTTTTGGTAATATGGTGTAACATTGTCGTAGCTAAAGACCTGACTACAATAGCCCCGGATATGAGCATGCAGCTAGCCCAATGCTGATTTGGGGACTGGGGTTCATAAACCTCCAGGCCATCTCTTGTTAGCTATACCAGCCTCCTGGCTCCAGTGCAAAACGAGTCCTGGCTGATCGATCACATTTGAGTTAAGAGGGATAATGTGTATAAATCAGATTTCGAGCCAAGCCAGCTCTCTCCGTTAACTAGATTTGAGGCTGTCTGGTTGCTATCTGCAGAATGAGGTCACTGAGTAGTGGTCTGCACAGACAGGTGTAGACTGTCCAGACCAGTGGGCGAAGAGAGGCCATTTAAAAGATGACAGGCTCTCATTAAACTTTCACAGCACCTTATTTCCACATCCATGGCTCGTCAACCAAAGTGGGACGCTGGCTATGTTACCTTTTACCCCACCCAGACCACTTAGACTGGCATTCTAGGTCATACATTTACAAGAACTCACAAAACCCAGAAGGGAGGTGTGGGACTGCAGTGGTGTTGGGAAGGAAGATAAAGGGTACCAGGATATATGATAAATACTGATATGGGCAATGTGAGCTACACATACAGAAGGAGTGTCTCTCAGTATGGCGTTGGGCCACCATGTTTGCTAGTGCAACATGCCAGACGTCTCGGTATGGAGCTGTAGAGGTTCCTAATGGTGTCCTGTGATAATCCATCCCATGCAGCGTAAACAGCCTCACACAGTTCCTGAAGATGGTGCAGTAGGGGTGGAGGTGGAGTGACACCAGACCTTCTGGATATGTGACATGTGACAACAAACAGTTGCCTCCACACACAGATTCGTTGGTCGTCTCCACCAAGACAAAAGCGGGACTCGACACTGAAGATTACTCGCCACCATTCTGAGTCACTCCATGATAGTCTGGCACGACACCATTGCAGTCTTCGGTGACGGTGACGTGGTGTTAAGGACAGTCTAACCACCTGTGTGGATGTAGTCCTGAGGCATGCAGGTGCCTGCCAATGGTGCTGGCACTAACAGCATGACACATGGAGGGCATCACTGCTCACTAAATGTCCGCAATCGTGGTTGTTGGGATCACTCTGTGCATGTCAGGCAGTTTGTCGGTTCCCTCTCTCCATGGTTTGTGTAGGTCTCCCAGATGTTTCATGTTGCTGGTGCGTACCTTCTTCTATCCACTGCTGCCAACAGAGTGCTACGGCAGTTTCCGCACGGCCAGTTTGGCTCCCAGTATGTTGATAATACCATTCCGCTTCCCAGAGTCCTACTAGGCCATGCCTCCCAAACCCTTCCAACTCTCTGGTAAGCCTTACTTCACCTGCAAAGGATGCTACCAACACAACAGCATGAGTCAGAAGGGAAAGCACGTGCTACAGGATGACCTTATAGTCAGTCAGGTACATTGACTCTCAATAGAACTGCGGCAAAAATAACAGACACCATTTCCCAATCATTTTGGCCCTGGCTTTCATAGTGGAGACGTACATACACGACGTTATAAAGGAATTCATGGTTCAATCTTTATAACGAGGAGTCCGAAATTGTTCAAATGAGTTAAAGATAAAATGAATGGTGTAAAATTACACATACGGCGTGTTAAAACACCTCGTTAACACATTAACATGGGCATACAGGTTTCCCAACCCCCACAGCCACGAGCTGACACCTCTGCGCTAGTAGGCGAACCCTGCAGTGGAGGTGAGAATAGGGGGCCAGCACCATAATCCCCTACAACAGTCCGGGCAGCCGAGTGGAGCCAGGGGTTTTAACCCACTGTAAGCCATTAAGTCCGCAGCTTTCAGGGGCACAAACGATGTGCTAATGCCACTGCAGACACTCTGCTGCTGTCTGATGTGCGCTCCCTAAAAGCAGCTAGCCCAGAGTCTGCAGAGTTCTGGAGCAAAGAGAGTGAGCGTGCTCAGATCAGGCAGGGGTGACTAAAGATATTCTTTGAATGGTGTTCCAGTGACTAACCAATGGCTGATATTTCTTTCCTCGCCATGTAAACTGAGGGGTCCTAATCCTGGGCAATGCCTCTGTAAGCATTCCCCTAACCAATCAAAAGGCTGATGTCTCTGGCCCCGCCCACACAGGATAATTTAGACTCAGAAAAACTTGAGCTAAAGCTAACCAGCATAGCCAAACGCTAGCAAGCTAGACCTCCTGTCTGTAGCTGTCACCATTTCATTCCTTTTTCCATCACCAGTGATGTTCCTTCATCTGTTCATTCCTGTATTCATCACCAACATTGTTTATTTATCTGTTCATTCCTTTATCCATGACCAATATTGGTCTGTCATGACATGTCATGTCATCGCTTCTGTGACTTTTTGGTCCAGTTATCATCACATAAAAGCTGGATAATGATGTTGGTTCTGCATGAGGGGCAGAACAGGCTAGTGATGTTCTAGATTTGGTTTAAGCTGATATAATGCTGGTCATGTGCTAGTTTAAGTTGATATTGCTGGTCTAGAGCTGGTTTAGTGCTAGTTTAAGTTAGTATAGCACTGCCTGGTGCTGGTCTAGTGCTGGTTTAAACTACCGTAGAGCTGGTTTGGTTCTGGTTCAAGCTGGTATAGTGCTGGTTTGGTCCTGGTTAAAGCTGGTATAGTTCTGGTCTGGTCCTGGTTAAAGCTGGTATAGTGCTGGTTTGGTCCTGGGTAAAGCTGGTATAGTGCTGGTTTGGTCCTGGTTAAAGCTGGTATAGTGCTGGTTTGGTCCTGGTTAAAGCTGGTATAGTGCTGGTTTGGTCCTGGTTAAAGCTGGTATAGTGCTGGTTTGGTCCTGGTTAAAGCTGGTATAGCGCTGGTTTGGTCCTGGTTAAAGCTGGTATAGTGCTGGTTTGGTCCTGGTTAAAGCTGGTATAGTGCTGGTTTGGTCCTGGGTAAAGCTGGTATAGTGCTGGTTTGGTCCCGGTTAAAGCTGGTATAGTGCTGGTTTGGTCCCGGTTAAAGCTGGTATAGTGCTGTTTTGTTCCTGGGTAAAGCTGGTATAGTGCTGGTTTGGTCCCGGTTAAAGCTGGTATAGCGCTGGTTTGGTCCTGGGTAAAGCTGGTATAGCGCTGGTTTGGTCCTGGTTAAAGCTGGTTTGTTCCCGGTTAAAGCTGGTATAGCGCTGGTTTGTTCCTGGGTAAAGCTGGTATAGTGCTGGTTTGGTCCTGGGTAAAGCTGGTATAGTGCTGGTTTGGTCCCGGTTAAAGCTGGTATAGCGCTGGTTTGGTCCTGGGTAAAGCTGGTATAGTGCTGGTTTGGTCCTCTGTAAAGCTGGTATAGTGCTGGTTCGGTCCTGGTTAAAGCTGGTATAGTGCTGTTTGATCCTGGGTAAAGCTGGTATAGTGCTGGTTTGGTCCTGGGTAAAGCTGGTATAGTGCTGTTTGATCCTGGTTAAAGCTGGTACAGTGCTGGTTTGGTCCTGGGTAAAGCTGGTATAGTGCTGGTTTGATCCTGGGTAAAGCTGGTATAGTGCTGGTCTGGTCCTGGTTAAAGCTGGTATAGTGCTGGTCTGGTCCTGGTTAAAGCTGGTATAGTGCTGTTTGATCCTGGGTAAAGCTGGTATAGTGCTGGTCTGGTCCTGGGTAAAGCTGGTATAGTGCTGGTTTGGTCCTGGTTAAAGCTGGTACAGTGCTGGTTTGGTCCTGGTTAAATCTGGTATAGTGCTGGTCTGGTCCTGGTTAAAGCTGGTATAGTGCTGGTCTGGTCCTGGTTAAAGCTGGTATAGTGCTGGTTTGGTCCTGGTTAAAGCTGGTATAGTGCTGGTTTGGTCCTGGTTAACGCTGGTATAGTGCTGGTTTGGTCCTGGTTAAAGCTGGTATAGTGCTGGTTTGGTCTTGGTTAAAGCTGGTATAGTGCTGGTCTGGTCCTGGGTAAAGCTGGTATAGTGCTGGTTTGGTCCTGGTTAAAGCTGGTATAGTGCTGGTTTGGTCCTGGTTAAAGCTGGTATAGTGCTGGTTTGGTCCTGGGTAAAACTGGTATAGTGCTGGTTTGGTCCTGGTTAACGCTGGTATAGTGCTGGTTTGGTCCTGGTTTGGTCTTGGTTAAAGCTGGTATAGTGCTGGTCTGGTCCTGGTTAAAGCTGGTATAGTGCTGGTCTGGTCCTGGTTAAAGCTGGTATAGTGCTGGTTTGGTCCTGGTTAAAGCTGGTATAGTGCTGGTTTGGTCCTGGGTAAAACTGGTTTAGTGCTGGTTTGGTCCTGGTTAACGCTGGTATAGTGCTGGTTTGGTCCTGGGTAAAACTGGTTTAGTGCTGGTTTGGTCCTGGTTAAAGCTGGTATAGTGCTGGTCTGGTCCTGGGTAAAGCTGGTATAGTGCTGGTTTGGTCCTGGGTAAAGCTGGTATAGTGCTGGTTTGGTCCTGGTTAACGCTGGTATAGTGCTGGTTTGGTCCTGGTTTGGTCTTGGTTAAAGCTGGTATAGTGCTGGTCTGGTCCTGGTTAAAGCTGGTATAGTGCTGGTCTGGTCCTGGTTAAAGCTGGTATAGTGCTGGTTTGGTCCTGGTTAAAGCTGGTATAGTGCTGGTTTGGTCCTGGGTAAAACTGGTTTAGTGCTGGTTTGGTCCTGGTTAACGCTGGTATAGTGCTGGTTTGGTCCTGGTTTGGTCTTGGTTAAAGCTGGTATAGTGCTGGTCTGGTCCTGGGTAAAGCTGGTATAGTGCTGGTCTGGTCCTGGTTAAAGCTGGTATAGTGCTGGTTTGTTCCTGGGTAAAGCTGGTATAGTGCTGGTCTGGTCCTGGTTAAAGCTGGTATAGTGCTGGTTTGTTCCTGGGTAAAGCTGGGATAGTGCTGGTTTGGTCCTGGTTAAAACTGGTATCATGCTGGTCTGGTCCTAAAGCTGGTAGAGTGCGGGTCTGGTCCTGGCTAAAGCTGGTATAGTGCTGGTTTGTTTCTGGTTAAAGCTGGTTTAGTGCTGGTTATGGCTAGTGTAGTGCTGGTTAAGGCTAGTGCTGGTGTAGTACTTGTTTAAGATGGGCTAGTTCTGGTTTGATGCTGGTTTTGGCTGGTATCATGCGACTTTAAGCTGGAACGGTGATGGTCTAGCGCTCAGTAAAGCAGGTATAGTGCCATTCTAGCCTGTGTTGTTTTTCCTCCAGCTGAAGCTTTAGTATGTTTGTGTGTCCCGTATTTGATTTTTACACAACCATTTTCCAACCTCTCCTTCTTCCTATGAACTAAGGGGTCTATTTCTTTAAGGCTACTGTATGGATGAGCTCTCCTCTGGTTTACTGTATTGCAGAGCAATCAAAAAGCAGTCTGTAATACTCAGCGCAAATGGGAGGAGGTAGCCTGCTATAGGCTGAACTGTGTCAGTGCTTTGGTTTTTGTGACATCACAAAAGCAAAGAGTGAAATCCTGCCTTTGTTCATGTTAGCTTCTACATATGGGCGGAGGAGTGGAGGCCGCAGTTTAGAGTAACGGTCCTTCTTTCAGAGAAAAAAAATCTGATGCAGGAAAATTCAGTTTCCAGTGATATGAGCCCTTTAATCAGATTTGAGGATGTCTGGCCTTTGCCCGGAAAGCAGCCCTGTGAGTAAGCTCAGACTGGTCAGGTGGGTAATGTGTGCACTGAACAGACCCCTACGGTTTTAGCAGGGCGCCGTCTTGCCCCTGATCGGCGTGATGCAGATTGATAGTGGAGATAACAGTAAGTGACAACCCGGGAGGGTGAAGATGCCTTCCAGGAGCGCCGTATTGCTCTGGCCCCTGTGACCTTGTTGGAGGATATCTTCTCTTGTGTGATGCTGCTATTAATAGTTAATGGCAGTGTGACTGGAAAAGCATCTCACTGACAAACACAGGAGTGCTTCATGTCTGACTTGTACATGATGACCTAGATAACCCCGAGAACCTCGGCGCCTTGTTGAGCAAAGGCATGGTCTGAAATCACGAAAGCTTGTGGGCCAGTCCCCACTGACCAGAACCTGCATTAGAGGCCACTATGGTTTATGTCCTACCAGAGGACATCCAGAGGAATTCCCTACCAGCATCCCAGCACTGCACCTGCACATCGGGCCATATGGAGACTTTAGTAGTGAGCTTGCGCCATCTGGTGGCTGAACAGATTGTAGGCCTACAGCTAAAAGCATGCTATTTCTGGTGGTTAGTGAGGTAATAGCTAGTTCCGTTATCTTAGTTGTTCTTAGTTTAACTCTTTGTACTTTTCTTTCTGTAAGTTTTTGAATGATTTTCATATGGAATTCTAATTCATTTTAACAGGAATAGCTATCCCGTTTCCCAAAAATGTTGGGACACCGGGCCCTCAGACGGCACTGCACTAAAACCAGACCTGTTTCTTTAAAGGAAATCACTGCATGGCCTCAGGAAAACTCCACAGTGCTTTTGGGAAGGGAGATAAAGGTCACCAGGAACAATAACTGATGATACATTTAGACTGATATGGGTAATATTTATTAAGCTACACATACAGAAGCAGTGTCCTTCATTATCGCATAGGGACGCCATGTTTGCTAATACAACATACCAGACATCTCCGCATGGAGTTGTAGAGTTTCCAAATGCTGTCCATTAGGGGTGGATGTGGATCAACACCAGACCTTCTGGACGTGTGACAACAAACCTGTGTACTGACTGTCACAAGCCCAGGAGCCAATGGCACATGGAGTCAAACCACCGAACTGTCTAGGGTTTAATTAGGATATCCTGAGCCTGGTTGTAAGTAAGACACACTGTCCCCACGTGTTGGAATTTGACATGAGACATGAACCTACGTAAAGGAGTTAGCCTAAAACTGGTTGGACCCACTGAGAGACCAATTCACCTGAAGTCCGAGTCTTCAAATCACTTTGAAACGAAGGCCGGCTCGGTCCAAGAGCTTTACTGGCAGATACAGTGAGCGTCTGGTTTACATATATGTATATATTAGATGAGATTAGACTAGACTAGACTAGACTAGATTAGATTAGATTACACTTTATTGTCATTGTGCAGAGTACAGGTACAGAGCCAATGAAATACAGTTAGCATCTAACCAGAAGTCCAAGTACATTATTATTTACATAAAGTGTCGTAGTAATAAATATATACATATATAAGCATATCTATATCTATCTATCTATCTATCTATCTATCTATCTATCTATATTAATATATATATACATACACATATATATAATACTAAACACAAAATCTCTGTTTATCCTAATATACAGTTTTATATAACAGTAATATAAAGTTATGGATAAAAACTATGATATATGCAGATGTACACATTTCCATATAGCACTGTGGTAAGGCTGAGGTAGATGAGAGATGCAGGGTATATACAGGGCATAGAATATTGATATATATATATATATATATATACACATACACTACAGATATACAATATGGATGGAGATAACAGTAGGTCAGTCTATATGTGCAAGTATAAATATGCTAAAAATGCAGAGCATTATATATATACGACATGTACATCGTACTCAGTTTATATTAGAAAATGAAAAAGACCACTGGGCTCTTTTATTCCATCCCGTTATTAATAAATAAAACATTGACGCTTGTTCCCGCCCGGTTTCGAACCGAGGACCTTTCGCGTGTTAGGCGAACGTGATAACCACTACACTACGGGAACTGAGCTGACAACACGAAGGCGTGCATGAGTCTTAAAGGGACAGCCATGTTCCTGATAGTGTTGTGTCTCGTTTAATGTTATGTTGAATTCACACGTAGACAGATAGACAGTAGTTATACCTTTCACTGTTTCAGGAACACTTTAATGTCATTTCCCCACAGACTCTTACCAAATCCACAGACGGTTAGCGAAGCTGGAGGGAAGCTAGGGGAACACAGCGGCGGCTAGCGAGGTGCCCTAGTTAGTACACGAGTGCAGAGAATGGAGCGCGGCCGCGGCCCATTTCATAGAGGAACCTGCTGCGGATAAACGAGGTGGCAGGAGCAGTTTAGTCCTCTACCATCTCTAATTAAAAAGCACAAATAATACCAAGCTTCGTCTGACTAGCGTTTCTGGTTTCTGCCAATCAAACCGGACTGTGCACCTCGACATGTGAAAGCGAAAGGAGCGACAGGCAGACGGCACTGACGGATGAAATAGGTAAGACGATATGTGGTATGTAATATTGACTGCAGGGTCCCAGTCTAATATTAATCATTCAGGTGTGCTGGATGAAAACCTGTTTTAATCCAGCAGTTTTGGCGGAGCAGTGGTTAGCATTATAATTAGCCAGCTAAGCTAGCTAGCTACCTAACGTTCTGCCAGCTAACAGGTGCCATAAACAAACCACGGCTGTATAAACAGGTAATATTTCGGTTTAGTGTTTGAATATGTTTAGTGTGCTTGTTGTCACAGTTATGGGATGTGTTTTAGTGTTACAACATGATATAAAAAATTATAAAATGTTAATAGCTATAATAAAGTAAGAGAGTAGCTGCAGTGTTATTGCCAGGGACGACGGGGGCACCAAAACAGCCTACCTTTGGTCAAAAGTATAGGGACACCTACAAATCGCACGTATAGGAGCTTTTATGACATTGCATTCTTAATCCATAGGCATTAATATGGAGTCTGTACCAGCTATAACAGATTCCACTCTTCTGGAAAGATTTTGGAGTGTGTGTATCTGTGGGAATCTTCATCCAGCCATCCAGAAGAGCAGTTGTGAGTTCAGATACATGTAGAGCGAGAGGACTTGGATTCCTGGATCTCAGTCTCCGTTTTAGTTCATCCTAAATGTATTCAGTGGGGCTAAGGTCAGGGCTCTGCGTGGGCCAGTCAAGTTTGTTTTGTGCACTGGGGCACAGTCATGCTGGAACAGAAAGGGCCTTCCCTGAACTGTTCCCTCAAGTTGGAATCATAGAGCTGTCTAACGTATCTTAGTATGCTGAGGCATTAGGATTTCCCTTTACTGGAACCAGGGGGCTCTGGAAACCCCAGAAAAACAACCCCACAGCATTATTCCTCTACCTGCACAGTGCAGTCAGGCAGGTAACGTTCTCCTGGCATATACGCCAACCCCAGACTCGTCCATCAGACAGTCAGATAAAGAAGCGGGATTCATCCCAGAGTCCAGTGGCAGCACATTACACCACACCTTCCAAAGCTTGGCACTGTGCTTGGTGATAGACGTCTTCCCTCCAGCTGCTCGGGCATGGAAACCCATGCCATGAAGCCCATGCCTGAGGCTGATGCCAGAAGAGGTTTGGAGCTCTGTGGTCGGCAGAGCGTTGGTGACTTGTACGCACTATGCTCCTCAGTACTCAGCAACCCTGCTTTGTAACTTTCACTAAACACTTCCACTTTTCAGTAGTACCGCTCACCGCTGACCATAGATGGGTAGAGTTTTCATGAACTGACTTGTTGCAGCGGTGCCATCCTATTACAGGACCACACTTGAGCTCTGTAGAATGACCTATTCTGTCCCACATGTCTGTAAAGGTAGACTGTATGGCTGGGGATTTAATAACACACCTGGAATGAATGGTTAAGAGGTGCGTCCTGATACTTTTGTCCTTTTGTACTTTGTACTGCTGCAATATACACTACCTGGCCAAAAAAAGGCCACCACCTGGATTTAACTAAGCAAGCCCGATGCGAAGAGCCTCCTATTGGATAATTACTCCACGGTGATTTTGTTTCAGCTGGCAACCAGTTATTTAACCCCAAAGGCTGCAGTAAACATCTTCTCATTTGTTAAGCAACTATGTGGAATGTCAAATTATTGGCATCAAGGCCAGGTAGTCCACATTGCGGTACTGCAGACACCGTCATTACAGATGTTGTGAATATGCTACAGGTATTCTACAGTGGTGCAGTAGTAGTCTCAGGTAAATGTTCAGGTTTAAAGGCTAGGACAACACACTGCTGATGATGTATCCTGAAGACTGAAGGGCTTTGGTTTCTCCATTGACCTCCATCCAAAATGTAACTACAGGGATTGAAGAACCTTATAAAGCCGCTTTTCCAAAGCATAGCAGTATCTCGACTTGGCTTGACTCACCTTTTTTGATTTTCCTGATAAGGGATACTGTTTGTGGTATCACCGCTCTCAAGGTCCCAAGGGAACTGAGCTCATACCGGAAGCGCAGTAGATTACTGATTGGTCTAAGAGAATCTTGTGGTCTGGGGATGTCTTTCCCAGACCCAGTATTTTGTGTTCTTCTGAGACAGCAAAGTGGTGAGCTTAACCCTAAGCAAGCTGTGGCTCATGTCCAGGTTCTGGTTCACTCTTAATTCTATAGTGACATTTAACTGGTGAGCTAAACCCCAAACAAGCTGCTGTTCAGGTCCAGGTTCTGGTTTACCTAAACCGCACAGAGGCAGCAAACTGGTGAGCTAAATCCAAAAGCAAAGCTATGCTTTTCCACAGCATAGCAGTATCTCGACTTGGCCTGACTCACCTTGTTGGTTTTCCTATATGATTTTCCTGATCAGGGATAGTGTTTGTGGTATCACCGCTCTCAAGGTCCCAAGGGAACTGAGCTCATACCGAAAGCGCAGTAGATTACTGATTGGTCTAAGAGAATCTTGTGGTCTGGGGTAGTATTTCCCAAACCCAGTATTTTGTGTTCTGAGCAAAATACTCCTTGGCCGGTGTGACACTCAGCTACAGTGTCGTTCAGGGGCGTCCTGTATCTCCTGTAAAACACAAAGTAGCTGGTACTAGAGACCCATAGAGTCAAGTCGAGTCCAGCTGAGCTGAGGCATACTGTGCAGTGGAAAAGCAGCTTAAGCTATCCTTGAGAGGACAGCTTGTGGCTCAATCGTTGGCTCGATCCCCTGGCTCTGGTTGTTCACTGACTTCCAGGAACCACCACAGCATCAGCAAACTGCTGAGCAAGGCCTAACCGAATACAGACACGAGCTGTGGCTCACACCCAGAGCTGTAACTCATGCCCAGGGTCTGGTTCACGCTTAGCCCCATAGAGACAGCAAAGTGGTGAGCTTAACCCTAAGCAAGCTGTGGCTCATGTCCAGGTTCTGGTTCACTCTTAATTCCATAGAGACAGCAAACTGGTGAGCTAAATCCAAAAGCAAAGCTCTAGGTCGGACACAAGCTGTCAGGCTGGTCTCCCTGGCGTCCAGGAACTAATGAAGGAAGAGGAAGACAGATTCCATTGCTGCTTGGAGGCAGTGTAACTCCTAGGCAGCCTAGACTGTGTGTAGTGTTGTACAAGTCCGCTGAGTCGTGTTGAGTCGTTCACGAGGCCTTTTCATACTTTTGCATCTGCAGCTGTGAAGAAGATGAGTGAGGTCGACATGGCCGCGATAAACCGCATCCAGTTTGAACTGGACTACACAGAGGGCATCAGCCAGCAGATGAGGATCCCTGACAGGCTGAAAATCGGACCGGGCTCCTCCGGGGAGCATCCCGGGGCGTTGCTGGATCCATCTCACAGCACTATGATGCATGTTCCCGAGAGGATTGTAGTGGCAGGTATTAACGTGGTGTCCTTTTGTCAAAGTCTCTGAGTTCTGTTCTCTTCCAGATCCTGATAAACGCCCGAATTTTAGCCAGCTTGTTAATTTAGACTTCAAGCGTCAGCTAACTTCTTGATTGCGTAATACGTGGATAGGTTTTTGCTCTGTTGTGGCCTTACCTGGGTCTCTTCTCTGTGGGCCTTTAAAGGAGATGGGAGCGATAGCCGACCCATAGATCTGGACCTGATTCAGTCAACCCCAATGGAATCTGTGGAGCTGAAGGCCCCTCCTCGGGTCCTCACCCTCAAAGACCAGCCCCTGGATTTCCTGGAGCCAGAACAGCCAACAGGACCACCAGCTCAGCTGAAAGAAGAGGTAGTGAAATAAGGAGATGATGAAATTCTAAACGTTAGTCTGAGGCTTTGTGTTTGTTAAAGCAGTGCTACTATGCTGTAACCTCATTAACCCATCAGTGTCTGTATGTGAAATGGTAAATATGAACTTGTCTGAGCACAAATCTGAGAAATTCTATGGCCACAAAGTGAATTATTGGTATTTTGGTTGCTTTATACGGGAACTCAATTTTGCAATTGTGATTGACATTGCTATAACTTTCTATGAAAGAGATCCACTCTTTTTTTTCATGCTTGAGTCTTACATGTAGCGTGTTAACCTGCCAGACTCCTCTACCGCTGGTGCACAGCTCCCTTTTATTAGCTTTAATTTTCCCATTTCAAACTGGTTGCAGTTTGTAGTGGACCAAGGGCCAGAAACATAAAACAGCTAGCTAGCATGTCGTTAGCATTGTTGTCATTGTGTGTTCACATGTTGCAAGTCCATGTGGAGAGCCTGTACGTTAAATACTTTAAAGTTAAAAGGTTTACATATGAGGTGCACGGCCCCAAACTCAAAACCCAAAGTTCAAACTCAGACATTCTCAGACACTGGTCTCTGGATATCCACCTGTCTGTGTACCTTCACCTCCTGTTATGTTCTATACTATTACATTATGCATATAAATATATACATACAGGTGTTGGACAATAAAACTGAAACACCTGTCATTGTAGTGTGGGAGGTCTCATGGCTAAATTGGACCAGCCTGGTGGCCAATCTTCATTAACTGCACATTGCACCAGTAAGAGCAGAGTGTGAAGGTTCAGTTAGCAGGTAAGAGCACAGTTCTGCTCACAATATTGCAATGCACACAACATTATGGGTGACATACCAGAGTTCAAAAGAGGACAGACTGTTGGTGCACGTCTTGCTGGCGCATCTGTGACCAAGACAGCAAGTCTTTGTGATGTATCAAGAGCCACGGTATCCAGGGTAATGTCAGCATACCACCAAGAAGGACGAACCACATCCAACAGGATTAACTGTGGACGCAAGAGGAAGCTGTCTGAAAGGGATGTTTGGGTGCTAACCCGGATTGTATCCAAAAAACATAAAACCACGACTGCCCAAATGACGCTGTACTGGCCGCAAAAGGAGGCCCTACACCATACTAATAAATGATTGTGGTCTAAAACCAGGTGTTTCAGTTTCATTGTCCAACCCCTGTAGATATCTATCTATCTATCTATCTATATATATATATATGTGTGTATATATGTGTATGTGTGTGTGTGTATATATATGTGTATATATACACTCTGAGTACATTAATGATGAGTTAATAAATTAAGTCACTTCAGTGTGCTTTTTTTCCCCCTTCACTTGGGACTTTGGGCCGCCCTGCTCTAGTCCAATCCGAACTCTGAAAGTTCTGTGGTGTTTTTCCCCCATCATACTAAATGCAGCTTTCGTGGGACATGAGTTAAAGGAATTAGTCAAGCAAATAAAGCATTTTTCTTAATGGAACGTTTGCTCTTCCTCTCTACAAAGGTCCATTCTTACACCAGACCAAGGCGCGATCGCAGTGTCAGTGCGAGCTCAGCCGTACGCCACAATGGCCAAATAAGCAAATATGAAGGGTAAGTACAAGCACACACTCGTTTACTAGTCCAGTGGTGATGAGATGAGTTTAGACTTTTCAAGCTTGTATGTAAAAGCTACTGCTTGCTTTGCTGCTACACGGTCACAGCTGGACCTTGGGATATTTGGATTTATTCCGTTTTAGAATGTTATAATGTAAATTGTTCGGGTATATAAACCATAAGCAGCCATACTGCTCTTCCACAATGTTCACAGTGCTGTAACATTATTATTATTCCTGCTTCTGTTTCCGCTGACCAGTGCAAGTCCGTCTCCTAGCGCCCCGATCCGCGCTTGCCCTCCCCTCATCAGCCCTGAGGACTGTCACAACATGTACACTGCAAGTGGCGTCCTTTCCTACATCCAGTGCACCACACGCCGAGCCTACGAGCAGGTCCTGACCATGCTGGACGACCGCCACCAGCGGTGAGCTCCTTACCCAGCTAAACACCAACACTTCTCATCACTGACACCAGAGATAGAGTTAGTAATGAGTGGAGATGTTTCTTAACCCAAGTGATTTTATACTTTAATACATACTACATAGTTCCTAACCTTGTATGAATCAGCTGAGCTGATTCGCCGCCCTCTCTTTTGGTCTCGTAGCTCTGTTTAGCGCTGGCTAAACAAGATTTAGAAAACAGCCAGAGAGCATTCTTCACCTGAATGTTGTTCAAAAGTGAAACTACAACCAAACAAATGAACATGGGTTATTATCGTTAATATCTTTCACTAATTCATCTCACTTCAGTCTTTCAAAGAAAAAGACTAGATAGAGCAAAGTTGTTGAGGAGGGCATGTTCATGTTCAGGCCTAAGCTAAGATGACCTGGATATGCCATAATATTTTAGAGCCTAGTATCAATATATTAAGATATATTATATATTATATTTTATATATATATATATATATTAATATCATCTATATTAGGAAACTGCCACTTTTCCATACTTGTCAACTGACACACTTTAGCATTTTATTGTACTATAATAGAAATATGTTAACTGTAAATATTAAGATTAAGATTTTAATCCCTTGTTGATCCCACAGTGGAAAATTTAATCTCCGCATTTAACCCATCCGTGAAGTGAAACACCCACATACTAGTGAGTGTCACTAGTGAACGCACCCACTAGGGGGCAGTGAGCACACTTACCCGGAGTGGTGGGCAACCCTATCCACGGCACCCGGGGAGCAGTTGGGGGTTGGGTGCCTTGCTCAAGTGCACCTCAGTCGTTACTGACAGTTCAGGGAATCGAACCAGCGACCCTCCGGTCACAAGGCTGGTTCCCTAACCTCCAGCCCACGACTGCCACCCCCACATCTCCGTCTTATACTAAGGCAGGGGTGAAATCTGTTAAAACAGGCAAAACCAAACCGTGCAATATCCAATCAGGGGTGCTGAAAGAGCAGTGCTTTGAAAGAAGGGAAACGGTGAAGATTGAGTGTGAGGGGATAAGTGATGAGACCCTAGAGCTACAGCACACAGGACAGATCATTCTAGGCACTATACTATACTATACTTGCCTTCTGTGGCTGAGTCATCACACGTTCATCATGTTGGGAAAGACTAAGAGGCATTTAAAGCGATACACACACAATCTCCCCCCCCACCACCCAAACAAAACACAGGCTTCAAAATTCAACATATGAACTGAATGAACTATTTTTGCTGTAAAGAGGAAAAGTGCACATTGTCTTGTCAGAGTTACTTTAATTGGATAAAGTTAGTAAGGCTCTGTAAAGGTAGTCGTTTCCCTCGAGTGTATTGTCATGCTGTCAAGTAACATGTCAAGTCAACAGAACACACGCACTACAGCGTTTACTAAATAATTTTTTAGTGATGAAATGCAAAAAACAAGAAAATGTAGGTGCATGTTTTGCTTTAATATACAGTGTTGTGCTTGTGTCATGGCAGAGCTGCTCTCGCAACTTTGGATGCTAGTCTAGAGAGCACTCCAGATGATGCCTCGCTAGTGGATGCTGCAGGCCTGAGACGACAGGTATTGCATAATGGCTTATGTTTGGATTCATCTGACCTTAATCACTCCTGAAACCCCACTTTATAATCAGATTCCACTGATCTAAATCACTCCTGAAACACCCCTTTATAATCAGATTCCACTGAACTAAATCAGTCCTGAAACACCACTTTATAATCAGATTCCATTGAACTAAATCACTCCTGAAACACCACTTTATAATCGGATTCCACTGAACTAAATCACTCCTGAAACACCACTTTATAATCAGATTCCATTGAACTAAATCAGTCCTGAAACACCACTTTATAATCAGATTCCACTGATCTAAATCACTCCTGAAACACCACTTTATAATCAGATTCCATTGAACTGAATCAGTTCTGAACGCCACTCTGTAAACGTGTTTGGATGAACCAAATCACTCCTGAAACACCACTCTGTAATCAGACTCATATGAACCAAATCACTCCTGAAACAACACTGTGTAATCAGATTCATATGAACCAAATCACTCCTGAAACACCACTCTGTAATCAGACTCATATGAACCAAATCACTCCTGAGACACCACTCGGTAATCAGATTCATATGAACCAAATCCCGCCTTAAGCATCACTCTGTAATCAGACTCATATGAACCAAATCACTCCTGAAACAACACTGTGTAATCAGATTCATATGAACCAAATCACTCCTGAAACACCACTCTGTAATCAGACTCATATGAACCAAATCACTCCTGAGACACCACTCGGTAATCAGATTCATATGAACCAAATCCCGCCTTAAGCATCACTCTGTAATCAGACTCATATGAACCAAATCACTCCTGAGACACCACTCGGTAATGAGACTCATATGAACCAAATCACTCCTGAAACACCACTCTGTAATCAGACTCATATGAACTAAATCACTCCTGAAACACCACTCTGTAATCAGATTCATATAACCAAATTACTCCTGAAACACCACCCAGTAATCAGATTCATATGAACCAAATCACTCCTGAAACACCACTCTGTAATCAGACTCATATTAACTGAATCACTTGTCAAATACCACGCTATGATCCTATTCATCTCTATTGAGTCATTGGACAAACGCCAAAATCTGATCAGATTTTATGTTTTCTGAATTGAATCACTTCCCAAACTTCCCACTCTGAAATCAGATTCATCTATGGTATTTACAGTTTATGATTCGCTTGAGTAGAAAGTCCTAAAAACCTTGTCCAACCATGTATCACTCCCCAGTTATGTTTTGTTTAGTAATCAGATTGATTTGAGCTGAATCACACCTTTCCGAACTGAATCTGTGTCTTTCTGTTTTCTATAAACCGATCAGATCATAAAGCTGAACCGAAGGCTTCAGCTGCTGGAGCAGGAGAATAAAGAGAGAGCCAAACGGGAGATGGTCATGTACTCGCTCACCGTGGCATTCTGGCTGGTCAACACATGGATCTGGCTCCGTCGCTGACCACTGGAGCCAAAGCTTCATTTGGCTAAGCCTTTCAGGCTGCATCTGGAAAGGTTGTCAGATGGGGATTTTAGATATATCTACAGCACTGAGGGAAACGACAAAGATTCCCCTTCATTAATTATTAATTATTCATTTCCAGTCACTGCCACTGTTTTGACTGGAAACAGTATTGTACATCCAGTTCAGTTAACCATACAGTTATCTCATTTTAACTAAAGCTAAAAGTCTATTCGGGCCATGTTTACATATGTTCATGTTCATAGACATGGTCAATTCAGCAATCACATATCAGCATCTATGTCTAATCATATATATCTGATTAGGGAAAGCATAGAAGCAAATTTGACCATTTATAGCAATTTCCAGCATTCATAACTCAGGTCAGTTTTACTAGCCACAAGAGAGACCAGTCTGGTGGAATCCAGTATAAGCCAAATGTATGGTGGCTGAGAAGTGCACAACAAATTATCATTTCAGAAGACAAAAATAAAAACAAATTTAGAAACAAAAGAAGTTAAATTCAGGACATTTGAAAAAACAAATTTACAAGATGTGGAACAATTTAACCAGTACTGAAACACTTCTACAAACTGCAAATTCTGATGGAAGGGGCGGGTCTAGATGTAAAACGCTTTTACCGAAACACCGTACTGGTAAAAGTGTTTTACGTCTTGTAAATTTGTTTTTACTTCTGTAATTTAGTTTTCTTGAATGTAATTTGTTTTTATTTTTGTCATTTTGTTTTCTGAAATTTGTATTCTCAACTTGGCAGCCACCGTACAAAGGTCCACAGGTGGTGTAATTATGTTTAATGTTCATTGTGCATTTTGCCTGTTAACCCCGGTTCTAGTGGAGCCGACGGTGAATCATTATGCAGCATGTGTCTGTTGTAAATGTTGTAATATATGGAGTTTCAGCATGTTGTTGCCTAATCGTGTTGGGTGCTGGATAATACAGCCATTCCACTGAGACAAAGTATTTTGTGTACCTGAATGCTTGTGTTGATGTTTGAACTCACTGCCTCATTATTTATTTCCAGTAACACGTGTGACTCTCTAGGCTACCTCTCAGCTAAATATGGGGTACAAACATGACGATGCTCTCATTATCACTGGATGGGCCACAGCAGCTCTGTTCTTTTGAATAATCATGCCTTATGAACCATAATCGCTCTTTTACAGTCATCATTTGTTCAGGTGTTACATTTGTACAATAAAGCAGACCATGGTGAATTCAGCACCGTTATACTCTTCCTGTTTGTGTATTATACAGTCAGGAACAGTACACGATGATACATTTAGACTGATATGGTCAATATTTATTGAGCTACACATACAGAAGTAGTGTCTCTCAGTATGGAGCCGGGCCGTGGTGGGTGCAGCTATGTTTTTTTTGATGGTGGGTATATTTAGATACAAGCTTGTGTATTTGGGCAATTTCACGAATAGTACAGCAACTCAGTGACCAGATGATTCCAGGTAAAGATGGCAAGGCAAACAAAGGATAGGCAGTGAAGTGGTTGGTATAGCATAGTGGGTCACACATCTGCATCCCACGCTGTAGATCAGGGCTCAGTCCCCCACTTAGGCCGGGCACCTTACACTACTACTACTATTACTACTAGGACATCTTAAGCAAGACTCCGATCACTGCCTTCACCTACCTGACTAAGTCAGATTTTGTCAGCTGTTGCTCTGGATATAAGTGTCTGCCACATACATAAACTGTAAAGGGGCATGCCAGCTTCAATGAAAAGTGCAACCATTGTGGTGCTATGCTAGTCTCAGGAGTGAGATTTCTGGTTTCGGAAGAAATAGAGGTCGGGGCAAACCATTTCAATATTTTTGCATGGCAATATTGTATCAATATCTGGAAACCACAAATTGATATTTTATGAATTGCAAATAAAAGGCTTTATTTATCTTACAAATTCTCAATTAGGCAGATAACTTAAGGCCAAAGGTGAGGACTGTCCAGTAGAAATGACCTTCATCTCTTTTCTGATTTGACAGACTTGATTTTGGGCTTACGTTAACTGGCTAACTGGAACTGTGGATCAGTCATCAGTCTATTAAACTATTAGACTATTTTTTTTTTTTTTTAATTATGGGGATTGGTGGTATGGGGCTATAAGAAAGCATTAAATTTAATCAAATTTAATCTTTAAACATATCTACAAAATAACATGTTTTGTTTGTGCATGTATAAAATGTGGGGGGTTGGGTTTAGGACAGCCCCCTCCAAATGAACTCATTATCGTTGTTAAAGGTCTGAATTCCTCATTGTTAATATTCATTGTTTGTTTGTGGGGTTTATTACCAAACAACAGGTCGATTTGGGTCACAGCCGGCCCCAAATTTACTGGTGAGATTCCAGAAAACCATGGCGGACGTAGCACACTACGTTGTGCACTGCTTCTCTTGCAGCGCGCGGTTTGGAACACATCCGGTTTTTCGACCCGGAAGCAGAAGCGGACCGTGTATGTGTTTGTGTGTGCGGCGTCATCCATCGCGGACGTGGAACAAGTCTGAGCTTCTGCAGAGCTTCACAGTGGCCGTCTGTTCTTCCCAGAGTCAGACACTTAGGCTCTTATAAACATCTGCAGCTACTGACAGTCCTTGGAAAGAGAGCTTCTGGACTGGCGAGTCGGCGTAAGTCAGTGGACACATTACTGCAGGTCTGTGTAGCGTTAGCCAGCATAGTTAGTTAGCAGTGGAGCTAAAGCTGTCTCCATTTAGACTCCGCTTTACACATCGCAGAACAACAATGTCCACATTTACTGCCGACCAGAACAGCTAGCTGCTCAGTAAAAGTCTCCGTGAGCTTAGTGTATAGCGACTAGCACTCCAACAGCTGCAGCAATGGCACCGATGGGCATTCGGCTGTCCCCGCTCGGAGTAGCGGTGTTCTGTCTTCTCGGGCTCGGCGTGATTTACCACCTGTACGCCGGCGTGCTGTCCAGCAGGATCGCAGCTTTCAGACAGAAGAGGACGGTGGATCTCCGGGATCTTCTGGCCCTATCCATGGAGGCCGCGGTGCAGGGGGGAAGAGAGGTGAAGCGCATTCGACTGGAGGACACCCTGGAAGAAAGGTCTAAAGGGAAGACCAAAGAAGGGGCCAGCGAAAAGCTGACCCTCGGAGACCTTAACTCACACAGGAAGATGTATTACCTGATCAAAAACACCTACCCTTACTTACAGGTGAGCTGGGAGACAGAGGGGTCATGGGTTGGAAGTGCGGGGTTTACTGGGTGTGCCAGAGCAGGAGAACCACCTCAGTGGGCTGCAGGCCCTCCAGGACCCTGGCCTGACAGCACCCACCAGCGTTGACCACGTCATGCAGAGTGGGTTTGGTGTGAAATGGTTGATTGGAGAGGCTCAGTTTCTTTACAGTGAGTGTGACGAGTACCAGGGGTCACCATGTCTGCAAGTGCCACTTCACTGACATTCCTAACTGACCAGTTAACCTACATATGTCTTCCGATCATGACGATTGTGGTAAAATACTGGAGGTTCGGAGGCTTCACACAATCTATACCTGGTAATAACTTTAGCTGAGGGAGCTTTTAAAGGGATTTACCTCTTAAGAGTTTAAACTGAGGCAAGCAAGACTAGCCTATGTATGCAGAGACATAGGTCTACCTGTGTGGCCTTACAGTCGTATGCAGGAGTTTGACAAATTCTGGTGCCAGAGCCTATCCCAGCTCCCAGCAAGGGGGGATAGCAGGATACATCGGAGGGCAGACACAGACAGGTGTTCACGTTCACACACACTCTCACACTACTTTTACTTTTTAATCATTTAGCAGACGCCCTTATCCAGAGCGAGTTACAACCGTGCTTAGTATTCCGTCAGAGAACTCGCCTTGAGCTCAGACGCTGGGTCAGCACTGAAACCTAGAAAGAGGAATACAGAGATACCTAGGGGGGAGTTTAACACCCAACAGTTCAACTGACCGCATGTCTTTGGACTGTGGGAGGGAACGAGAGCACCCGGAGGAAACCACTCGGACACAGGGACAACATGCAAACTCCACACAGAAGGGACCCCGGGTGCCCCATCTGGCAATCAAACCCAGGCTCTTCTTGCTATGAGGTGTCAGCGCTGCCCACTGCTCCACCATGCCGCCATATTTAACCAAGTGTGCCATGATTTGTTTTTCAGACGTCTGGTTCCACTACTGTAAGCGATTCTGAGTCGGTAGGTTTCTAAAGAGCGGGGCATTTCACCTCAACACACTCTGAATGACTTGTTTACACCCCAACCATCAGGTAAACCAATCCAGTTAATAACTGGGAGGTCCACTGATTTCCAAATGTTCCAATACTTCAGTTGTTGGTGGTTGAAGTCATTCAGTATGCTGTGAAATACTCCGTTCTAGAGAGTTCATGGCTGGTGGTGATGGGAACCAGACGTCTGAAGCTCCTATATGGAAAGAAAGTACACTCATCATCCAAAGAGTAGCTACACCTGCAATGCTACTGGGAAGGAAGATAAAGGTCACCAGGATCAATAAATGATGATCAATTTAGACTGATATGATCAGTATTTATTGAACTACACATACAGAAGTCTGTCTCTCAGTATGGCATCAGGCGTCTCGGCATGGAGCTGTAGAGGTTCCTAATGGTGTCCTGTGATAATCCATCCCATGCAGCTTGAATATCCTCACCCAGTTCCTGCAGATGTTGCAGTAGGGGTTTAGGTGGAGTGACCCCAGGCTTTCTGGACACGTGACAACAAACCGCTCGTCTCCATCAAGACTAAAGCAGGACTCGTCACTAACGATGAGCTGCTGCCATTCTGAGACACTCCGTGGCAGTCTGGCACGACACCATTGTAGTCTTTGGTGACGTTGACGTCATGTTAAGGACAGTCGTCGTAATTGTCCGAGTGCCTGTGGTCCTGTGTTGTGCAGCCGTCTGCCAATGGTGGAACAGGATGACTCATGGAGGCATCACTGCTCGCTGAATGTCCTGAATCGTGGCCAAAAGTGAAATTTGAATCATTCCCATGCCTCACCATGTCAGACCTAACCACCAAGTTTCATTTCTGTGGGTTGATTCCTTCTGGGTGCGGCCGTTTCTGCCACTATTTATCTGACTCTGAGTGGATATACAGTGTTTATGAATTGGCTGCTGGATGTCTGAGGAGCTTTTGGCCAAAGAACCCATAAAGACCCAGAAGAGACATGTAGACTGACTGGTGGTTTTGAATAGCAAATAAAGGGGTTATATTTCCATATTTGCACTTCGCAAACACCCTTTTCCCTTTCACTACCACTGTAAAGAAATCCGTCCCGACACGCCAACTGACTCTGTTTGCATCTCAAACACTGAATTCTAAAAGCGTTTCGCAAAATCCGCAGAGATGCGTCCCGGACATTTCAGCTCCTGTTGTGTCATAGACACTTAGCGTGCACTTCAGTTGCATAAGCTATGAGATCCTGCGTATGTACCTGAGCTATAAATCATATCTACTGCTCGAATAACCCCTGCTGCCTCAGTGGCCTCTATTTTCATATATGCTATCTGCTAATATTCGTTACACACCTCTACATATACAGTACAGTGTCCTGTATCTGTCAGTACCATGTCCTGTATCTGTTAGTACCGTGGTCCTGTATCTGTTAGTACCGTGGTCCTGTATCTGTTAGTACCGTGGTCCTGTATCCGTCGGCACCGTGGTCCTGTATCCGTCGGCACCGTGGTCCTGTGTCTGTCGGCACCGTGGTCCTGTATCCGTCGGCACCGTGGTCCTGTATCTGTCGGTACCGTGATCTCGTATCTGTCGGTACCGTGGTCCCGTATCTGTCGGTACCGTGGTCCCGTATCTGTCGGTACCGTGGTCCCGTATCTGTCGGTACCGTGGTCCTGTATCTGTCGGTACCGTGGTCCTGTATCTGTCGGTACCGTGGTCCTGTATCTGTCGGTACCGTGGTCCTGTATCTGTCGGTACCGTGGTCCTGTATCTGTCGGTACCGTGGTCCTGTATCTGTCGGTACCGTGATCCTGTATCTGTCGGTACCGTGATCCTGTATCTGTCAGTACTGTGATCCTGTATCTGTTAGTACCGTGATCCTGTATCTGTCAGTACCGTGATCCCGTATCTGTCAGTACTGTGATCCTGTATCTGTCAGTACTGTGATCCTGTATCTGTCAGTACTGTGATCCTGTATCTGTCAGTACTGTGATCCTGTATCTGTCAGTACTGTGATCCCGTATCTGTCAGTACCGTGATCCTGTATCTGTCAGTACCGTGATCCTGTATCTGTCAGTACTGTGATCCTGTATCTGTCAGTACCGTGATCCTGTATCTGTCAGTACCGTGATCCTGTATCTGTCAGTACTGTGAGCCTGTATCTGTCAGTACCGTAGTTCTCACTGTCGGTAGCGTGGTCGTGTATCGGTCGGCACCCTGGTCCTGTATATCTCGGTGCTGTGTTCCTGTAGCTGTCGGTCCCGCATGCTGTAGATGTCAGTACAGCATCTTATTTCTGTCGGTGCTGCGTCCTGTACCTTTTGGTACCATGTCCTATCTCTGTCGTTACCGTGTCCTATCTCTGTCGTTACCGTGTCCTGTCTCTGTTGGTTCCGTGTCCTGTCTCTGTCAGTACCGTACCTTGTGGCGGTCCCGTGCTGTATTTATTACTCTGTACTGTATTGTATTGTTTGCCCTTGTGTTTTCGTGCTGCTCTATGGTCCTGGAAGAAGAGTGTACGGCTGAAATGACATTACAGCCCCCTGATCTCGAGCTATAGCCGTTAATAAGAAGCTGCTAGTAAGATTTTAGCAAATTCTTAACAAATTCTGCCTCTTTATTAGGTCAACTCAGAGGAGCATGATAACCCTGATGGAGAAGCCACCATATGGACCCGCACCATCCCGCCTGAGATACTGAGTAAGATCCCGGTGGGGAAAATGGTGCCCGCGGAGAGCGTGACTGTGTGGATCGATCCTCTGGACGCCACCCAGGAATACACAGGTGCGTTTACCCGGCCCTAAAGTTAAACACATGGCACATGGACTTACCTGGGCTGAAGCTCAGGTGCCCTAAGGAATTCAGGGCCTCTGATTCACCAGATTGACTTGCTAGAACACAAATTTCATTGGACAGTGCAGCTCCTTGTTTCTCCGTATATGACGAGGAACTCTTGGATCCCGTATGGTGTAAAGTGGCAAGGCATCTTCGTTGGGGAACCGGCTGCCTTCAGTGCCACTTTCCAACCATGACCAGCTGTGGCTTTTAATAGTCTGATAGGAAGCCTATCCCCAAGGACTGAGGGACGTGTTTATAGGACTGAAAGCAGACAACCATAACTTGATTTGCAAAGCCTCAAAAGACTTCAGGAAAGGGGGGGGGGGGTATCTTGAAAAGTTAGGGGGGGTCTTATTTCTTTGTGGCATACGGACATTCTGCTTGAAGACATGGGGATTAAAAATACATTCAGTGTATGCATTTGTGGAGCGGACCTTGCGATTATGGTACGACACCTAGTTTGTAAATGTAGAGAGAAAAGCAGGACGGGTATGACATCACTTCCTGAACTGTGTAAGTATGGAAAGCATATGGTTGCCATTAAATTCAATCTGCCCAGCATACACCCGAGACAGGCCTGGAGCCTTTTCTCTTTATTCCAGAACCCAGCGGGTTTGTTTAAGAACTAGTTTATTTAATAGGAACACGGGGGTTTTATTTGAATGTCCGGTCAGTTGAAGCCACTAAGTCACGACAAGTCGCTGACTGTATTAGGTGTATTAGGACCCGTGACTACCTGTGGCCTCAGGGCCCGTGAGCAGGTCCCAGCGCCCCTGGATATATATATAGAGTGGTGGTGTCAGCAGAAACAGCCTGAAAGCTTCCTGCCTGTCTGACCTGCCATGCCTACCTCTGCTGGGGTGTGTCTGCCTGTAACGGACAGCATGTCCTTCTTCTTTATTGTTTTTTTTTTTTTTTTTCTTCCTTCATCAGAGAACCTGCGGAAGTATGTGACGACTATGGTGTGTGTGGCCGTAGATGGTGATCCTGTCGTGGGTGTGATCCACAAGCCCTTCACCGGGTTCACAGGTGTGTCTGTTTTCCTGCTTAAACAGCAAAGCAAATGGAGCATGTTAACAAAGAGAGTGGTGTAAGAGCTAATCATGAATTCTGGTCAGTTGACAGTCATGCCTGAAGGAATACTCCAGGATAGAGCTGGCACTATGCCAGTTTTTCGTTTTTTGTTTATTAAGGCCGCCAGCAATACAGAGCCGACGTTTTCCTCATTAAAATCTACTGGGTGTTAAAATCAGATCGGTGGATGGATGGGTAGATAGGTGGATGGATAGGTAGGTAGGTAGGTGGATGGATGGATGGATGGATAGATAGGTAGATAGGTAGGTAGATGGATGGATGGATAGAGAGGTAGATGGATGGATGGATAGATAGGTGGATGGATAGATGGATGGATGGATAGATTGATAGATGGGTGGATGGGTGGATGGATGGATGGATATGTGGATGGATGGATGGATGGATGGATGGATGGATGGATATGTGGATGGATGGATGGGTGGATGGATAGATAGATAGGTAGATGGATGGATGGATGGATATGTGGATGGGTGGATGGATAGATAGATAGGTAGGTGGATGGATGGATGGATGGATGGATGGATGGATGGGTGGGTGGATGGATGGATGGATGGATGGATGGATGGATGGTTAGATGGGTGGATAGATAGATGGATAGATAGAAAGATAGATACTTTATTGATCCCAGAGGGAAATTCTAGAAATCCAGTACTACATATACAAAGTTCACAGAAGTAACAAAAAAAGAGCTCCACAGTTTAGAAGCAGAGTAACTGAAAGAGCCTAAGGTATGAGCAGCAGGCCAGCATCTGTAGATCTAAGATCACTAGCTGGAACATAAACAGAGAGAGGTTCCGTGGTGTAAGTAGGTTCTAGTTTGTTTATAGCCTTGTAGATCAGCAGTAGAACCTTAAAGTCTACTCTAACAGGTACAGGTAACCAGTGCAGCTCTTTCAGAACAGGAGTCACACATGCAGTCAGATGAATTGGAGATGCTACATCACCTCCTAGATATGAATGTGTATGTCTGTGTATCTGCCTTGAGATGACCCGGTGGCCTTGTCCAGGGTGCTTCCTGCCTTTCATCCAACAAGTGCTGTGATAGGCTCGAGCACCCCCCCTGTCCCAGAGTGCTAAGCGGCTTAGAAGATGAATGAACCTTCTGTTCTGCTTTCGTGTCACCCTTTTCACTCGACTTGAGTTTTCAAGCCTGGGTCGTGGAGTTAAATCACGCCACATAAACATGACCACAGTCTGGATATGAAAGCACGTTACTATTAATGTGGCAGTTACTAGCTGGTTATTGTATGTCTCTGTCTTTTAGCTGTCTTGTGTTTGTCTGTATGTACTGTGTTTGTAGAGGTGCTGTGAGGAGATCCGGTTACGGAAAGCCAGAGTGTTTCCGTTAGGACCTCTTGTAACTCGTCTGTGCCTTTTTCCTCCTCAGCTTGGGGCATGGTGGACGGAGCATCAAATGTGAACCCCCGTGAGTCCTACAACGCCAACAACCCCAAGGTTATAGTGTCTCGCTCACACGCAGGAAAGGTTAAAGGCTTCGTCCAGCAGGCCTTTGGGAACAGTACTGAGATCTTACCAGCAGGGGGAGCAGGTACTGCATTTTCACCTTCTGGATTTGGTCATGTTTATCCAGCTCTTGGCTCTGCTTGAGTTCGGTTCCGCTGAACAGTCTCTTTATGCTGAAGTTAATTTTTATTTGCAGTTCAGAGACATGCGTAGTCGAGCTGTTTAAAGCCGACTTGCTTATCATTTTTCATACACTCATCATCAAAACAACAGCTGCACTAGGAGGTGTGGGATTGCAGGGCTTTGGGAAGGAAGATAAAGGTTACCAGGATCAATAAATAATGATACCTTTAGACTGATATGATCAATATTTACTGAACTACACCTACAAAGTCTCTCTCAGTATGGCTTCGCGCCACCATGTTTGCTAGCCCAACATCCCATACGTCTCAGTATGGAGCTGTAGAGGTTCCTAATGGTGTCCTGTGATAATCCATCCCATGCAACTTGAATACCTTCACACCATCCTGCAGATGGTGCGGTAGGGGTGGAGGTGGAGTGACACCAGGACTTCTGGGCATGTGACATGTGACAACAACTGATGAACACTGTTCATCTTGGTGCTTCCACCGTCTCCTCCATGACAAGAGCGGGACATGTCACTGACTCATCTGGCACCACACCATTCCAGTGTTTGGTGATAGTGACGTGGTGTTGACAAGGACAGTAACTTCTGCGTGCATGTTGTCCTATGGTGCTGACGCTATCAGGATGACTCATGGAGGCCATCACTGCCTGCTGAATGTCGTGGGTGTTGGGTCAGTCAGGTGCGGCGATAAGACCGATCCTTGCTTACGTCACATGTGCGCCGAATGTGAAACGTTCAATTCAATAAATCATTCCCATGTCTCTTGATGTCAAACGTACCCACCAAGTTTGCTTCCTGTGGGTTGATGCCTTCTGGGTGCAGCTATTTGTGCAGCTGTTGATGATGAGTGTATGTGTTGAGTGTGAAGTACTTTGGTTTTAAATGTTGAAACTTTCTTACCTTCACAGGATACAAGGTGCTCACTCTTCTGGATGCCTCTGATGACGAATACGAGAAGGCTGATCTGTACATCCATGTGACGTACATTAAGAAGTGGGACATTTGCGCCGGGAACGCCATTTTAAAGGCTCTGGGTGGTCACATGACCACTCTAAAAGGAGAAGAGATTGACTACTCTGGCTCTGAGAAGAACACGGGCGGCTTGCTGGCCAGCATCGGCATAGACCACAAAGCCTTAGTCAACAGACTACCACCGTGGGACGAGAGCAAACACTGAGCCTCCTGAACACTTTGGCTTTGGACGCGTGTTGAATGACGAAGAACCTGTTTAAGCACAAAGTTAAGGTGACTGGGCCAACGGCAACCGCCCGGCTCTACCCAGGAGAGCTGAGCAAGTAGTGCAGCTTTTGTATAGTTCAAGGAAGAGTGCCTTTGGCTGCGATGGATAATGGCTTGAATTGTGCGTGGGTAACGTGTAAAAATGTTTAACGGAGGAATTATTTCTCCTGAAGGATTCTTTAATATTTGATGATACGACGTAAAAAGAGCAAGGGCCTGGCCGGGCCATGTTATTAATTATTAATCTCCGTCTTCAACACAAATCTTAGTTTGATCTCCGTTTGGTAAGTTCTTTCTTCAAGTGTAATGTAATGCAGAGTGGGCTTTTAAAGTGGAGGTTTGATGGAAAAGCTGATCAGCATAATTCTGCCCTCATTCCATCTGTAGTTGATCAGCCAAGACGTGTTTGGTGTGAACAGACTGGAATGGGTGGGTTTTCATATGGTGGATTTAAGACAATCAATTCAAAATCTTAGGGAAACAACACAAGTTCCTACTTCGGACTCTAGAGGGCGACGGTGAGTAATGTTGTTTATTTACAGGAACACTTTAGCAAACAGTTGACGTGATTTTCTACATGTGATTGATCAGCTAAGACATCGCTAGTGCCGTAAGTTTGGCTTCTTTAGTTTAGAAAAGGAGATATAAGCTAACGTTGCTAACACTGCAAGTCAATAGTCACCCAGACAGCTCCCGTAAATACGTCCCCCAAACGTATCACCCGCTCAAGCCACATCCAGGCCTTCATTTCTGAAAGAGTCAGCGTTGTTTTAGATAAGGTGTTGCTAGAAGCTGTAAAACTCTATAAATAGCAAATGGAAAATTATTTTGGAATACTGGAAACTGATTTGGAAGATTGGAAAACGGAATATTTAATTACACAATGTGGTATCAGTCCATGATTCCATGGAAGATGGCCAAAGATGGGGCTAAAGCTGCGTTCGGGTGCTCATCGGAAAGTTGTATATTTAAAATGGTTCATTAGTAAATACGACTTCAGTTAATTCGAGGGCTTGTTGTGAGATACACCCACCACAAGGGGGCATGCCGATCCGGAGATTTTCCATGTTGATTAGCACACAGTTCACCCCCCATTAAAAGGTTAAACCAGCTGTAAGAGCCCCTTTGTTGGCAGTTCAACTTACAAGTGGCGGAATGGGGGTTTCCAAGTTTCTGACAGCACTGGACCAGAGCATAATACATGGCATCCCAACACGGAGCCACCACAGGGCACCATGGCTCACTTGAATAAGCCAGCATTCTCGGAAATCAATGCCATGTCATGTTGCACATTGATTACTAAACTGATTGACTGCACCTGGTGGGGGTACGAGGGCATACATGTGAATTTGATTTGCCACCAAACGGTTCCTTCAGTCCTTGTTGCCACAGGGTGATGGTGAGTGATGTTTGTTTATTTGATGTTCTCTTATTATGAAATCAGCCAGTTTGGGCACTTTTGGCTTGGATTTCAAAAATCACATACAACGGACCAAAGCAAGACGCGACCGGGTCAGGCCAAGACCAAGACGTGCAGTTACATGAAGTCGCTAATTAGTGGTTGTATGAACTTCTGTTACCTGTTAGCTATATTAGCTTCATAGCTCTGGTGGCTGAACTAAAGAAGCAAGCTTCACACACCAAACATGTTCACTTGGGTCAGCTTCGATTGGGGTATTGAGGAATTGGCCAATCATTATTATTGTAATTATTATTATTATTATTTTTTTTTTTGGCCAAACTGGCTTTAAGGATGAGTCTGCTAATTGACATGTGAATGAAGAGATGTGTATTATTATTATTATTAATATTATTATTATTATTATTACTGTGAAATGATCTACACTCGTGTGCATGGCACTACTCCTTAAATTCAACAACCATCTCTGCAGTGGTGGGAGCGAACCTCGCCCACTCCTATCTCCTAAGCACTCTGGCTTCCTAGTTTATACACTGACTCCCGAATGGCTGTAGATGGAAGTGCGGGATTTCTGAGGAATGATGATCTAGATGGGAATAATCTGATTTTTCTTTTTTAGGGGATTAGGGTTTGGGAAAATAATGTTTGTGGGTTTTCCTCTGTGCGTGTGTCAGTTGTGTTTAACTTCAGGTTATAAAACAGCACATTGGACAGATTGTTAATGTAGCGCTCATAATGATCCTCTCTCACTGTGATTACTAACTCCATCGTACGACTTACGTTCTTTTGTTGATGTGTTTTCCGTATGTGTGTGCGTGCATGTGCATGCGTGTGCGTGTGCATGGCTCATGCTTTCATGGCTCGTGTATCAGCACCAGCCCCCCAACCCCGTGGCCAGTGGCGTGTGCATGAAACTGGGTTGTAAATATTTGCAGGTATTTTGAGTTCTCCATTTACACACCTGCATGTGCCCCTTTAGACCGAGTGAGGCATGTTTCTGTGATCGGTGTCGTTGTGCTACCTTTAATTTCATTTTCATTTTCAGCTACAATGAAGAGCAAACCGGTGTTCTTGATTTGCGTTGTTGGAGTGCCGCAATATATTTTTGGTGAAATCCATCAAATAAAAACTGATCTAAACTGTACTGTATACTGACCAGTCAAGGGGAGTCTGTATGTACGGACGGCTGTTCACAGCAGTGGATGTGGAATTAACCTCAGGTTGATATAGATGCGCTTTACCACTAGATGGCAGACTAGCCGCGGATGTTATCCTCAGACGAGCCTCAGGTGTTTTTATTACCAGTGAAGCATTCCTGTATGATTTTCCCCATACAAGCCACATACACCCACTGGCCACTTTCCCAGAAACCTCTGCCTTGTTGTGTGGGGCCTCATATACCACCTTACCAGTCCTCACAGAGCTGGTCTAGGCTGGATATCTTTGGTGGTGGACCAAGATCTCCACCGAGATGTTTCATGTCAGTGCTGTGCTGGGAATGGTCCAACTGATACCTGCTTAACAGCGGTTCTGTGGTCAGAAACTGATCGACCGTCCAGCAGCAGATGGACTACAGTCTCTAAACGCACACCTGCTGTAATAGATGGCCTGCAAACTTTTCAGCACCTGTTCCACAGTGTTGTGTATCTACACACTCTGTAGTCTTGTAGAATGTGCTGCTGTGGTGTGTTGGGTGCCATGGAGCCTGGATAATGGCGTTTCATTCTAGTTGTACTGAGTAGTGGAACTAAAACACCTGTCTGGACCTACCTGTACAAAAGGTGTTTCCAAAGAGGTGGGCATTGAGAAGAAATTAAATGTGTGGGTCTCCAGTATAGTGGTCAGTGCGTAGAAGTTTCAGTTGGGCGTTTCCCTTTCCAATTAAATGGCTACAGAGTGGAAGCATGAGTTGTGGTTTCCAATAAAATGGCCAGTGAGTGAATTTATGCCTTGAGAGTATCCAATAAAGTGGCCAGTAAGCAGATGCACAAAGTAGGTGTTTCTGATATACTGGCCAGTGTGCAGAAGTACAACTTAAGGGTTTCCAATAAATTGGCCAGTAAGCAGAAGTACAATTTAGGGGGTTTCCAATAAAGTGGCCACTGAGCAGAAGTACAACTTAAGGGTTTCCAATAAATTGGCCAGTAAGCAGAAGTACAACTTGGGCCGTTTCCAAAAAACTGGCAAGTTAGCAGTGTTACGAAGCAGACCTTTCCAATTAAGTGGCTACTGAGTGGAAGCATAAGTTGCAGTTTCCAATAAAGTGGCCAGTGAGTGAATTTATGACTTGGGCGTTTCCAATAAAGTGGCCAGTGAGTGAACGTACGACTTGGGGCTTTCCAATTTAATGGCCAGTGAATGGAAGTACAACTTGGGGGTTTCCAATAAAGTGGCCAGTAAACAGGAGTACTAAGTAGGCATTTCCAGTTAAATGGCCACTGAGTGGAATGTGGTTATGGTTTCCAGTAATGTGGCCAGAGAGCAGACAGACAACTTGGAGGTTTCCGATAAAGTGGCCAGTGAATGGAAGTACAACTTGGGGGTTTCCAATAAAGTGGCCAGTGAATGGAAGTACAACTTGGAGGTTTCCGATAAAGTGGCCAGTGAATGGAAGTACAACTTGGGGGTTTCCAGTGAGTAGAAGTACAAAGTAGGCGTTTCTGATAAAGTGGCCAGTGAGCGAAAGTACAACTTAATATGCGATTGCCGTGAGGCTGGTTTGGAGCCGCTTAGCGAACATTCCCCTGCTACTTTGCTGCCAGACAAACCAAACATACATACAGTCATGTTACTGTGGGGTAAGAACCGGAACTCAAAAGGGTCAGGGAGGTTTATAATAGAAGCTCATGGACTGACTGGTAATGGACTGTATCCTACAGGTTCTTCTGAAGGCCTGTCAACTGAAAGATCTTTCCTCTAAGAGATTGCTCCATGGATCTGTCCGTCCTTTCAGCTCAAAGCCTGCTCACTTGGAACACACATTAGCTCCAGTGGTCATTCCTGTGGCTTGATCTGATTTTCCGACAGGTCTTCCGTGTACAGGTCACAGGTGAATGATGCCCGTATCTTTTCTTCCTTATTACTCGGGTTGCTAAGGAATGGAGGAGGACGTTGCTTTGTCCTCCAGAGTCTAATGGGTGGTGCAGCACCATCTGCAAACTGTCCCCCTGGACGTTCATTATGAATAATTCAATTTAAATTAAAGCCTCTGCTGGGACTTCGGGAGAAAGCGGCTGCACGACACAGCGGTGTTCACACTGCGTTACTGCGGCTCAGACAGCCGGCCCAGCTCGGCCGCCGCGCTTTTTGCTAGTCACGCTTTAGCATTTCTCCAGATGCCTGTAATTCAAACGGCATGATGTGATTTTCCATCTCCGAGTGTGATTTTCTCAGTGAGGGTCTAAAACCTGCAGGCTTTCTCCGGGTCTCTGAATCGAGAGCACGGAAGGGGAATGAACACGGACAGGGGTTCAGCTTAACTCTTACAAACCCAGGCTAATATTGTCTTACTGTTTTGGGTATTTTGGTACTTAGTATTTAGTACTTAGTAATTAGTAGTTAGTACTTAGTAGTAATTAAGTTGGCTTGTAAAAGCCAACTTACTGTTCTTCATAATCTTCTTATTCTTATTATTCTATGCTGAAAATTTTAACCGTTTCTCCTCCTACAGTTTTTGACGTAGAACCACGTAATTTTGCAGGATCGTAGGTCCTATACCCGAATAGTGTGCTTGTGTTTTTCTATGAATTCCGACATACGGTTTTCGCACGGCAGCCCTTTTTTCGGACGATTTTTTTCCCTTAGGAAATGAATGGCGGAATGTCGAGCAAATTCAAATCTCAACTGCCACAAGTGATGTCATAATGGGCCTCTCACACAAAGACCCACAGACACACAGCAGTGTCAGCTAAAACAATGGAGTTAATATGGAACAGTGAATTTAAGGTAGTATTGAATTTAAGGTGGTATGAGGGAATTTAAGGTGGTAAGAGTGACATTGGGGTGGCAGAGAGTTTAAGGTGGTATGATTAAATTAAGGGTGTCAGGGAATTTAATGTAGTAGGGAAATTAAGAGGATAGAAGTGAATTTAAGGTGGAAGGAGTAAATTTAACGTGGCAATGAATTTAAGGTGGCAGGACATTTAAGGTGGTAGGCGTGAATTTAAGGTGGCAGAGTGGCAGTTAATTTAAGGTAGTTCAACTTTTAAACGTTTTAACGTAATAATCAGCCTTTTACAAGCCAACTTAAAGTTTGTGAACAAACTTTGCCTTTCTAGTTAGTAATGTACTACATTAATGGACGACAGATAATGAAAGAAAGAAACATGAATACGTTGGACTGCAGATAAAGTTGCAAATGGGTGACGTAAAGAGACGTTCTGTGTAATGCATAACCGCTGGCCGGCCCTCATCCGCTATCCTCCTGCTATCAGTGACCACTGCTAGCTTGGTAGTGTTCCTTTTGGCTAGGCTAGCAGCCAGGATTGATTGAGCTGCATAATATTATCGCTGTACCTGACTGACCCAACATACAGGCATTCGGCGAGCAGTGCTGCCCTCCGTGAGTCATCCTGTTAGTGCCAGCACCATTGGCAGACGGCTACATGATGCAGGACTACATGCGCACACACCGTTACGACAGCTGTTCCCTAACACCGCGCCACCCTCACCAAAGACTGCAATGGTGTCGTACCAAACTGTCACGGAGTGATTCGGAATGGCAGCGGGTCATCTTCAGTGATGAGTCCCGCTTTGGTCTTGGTGGAGACGCCCAACGAATCCGTGTGTGGAAGCATTATGGTCAGCACCAAGACGAGCGGTCATGTCCAGAAGGCCTGGTGTCACTCCACCTCCACCCCTACTGCACCATCTGCAGGATCTGTGTGGGAATATTCAAGCTGCATGGGATGGATTATCACAGGACTCCCTTAGGAACCTCTACAGGTCCAATGCCCGAGACGTCTGGCATGTTGGGTTAGCAAACACGGCGGCCCGACGCCATACTGAGAGACAGACTTCTGTATGTGTAATCAATATTGATCATATCAGTCTAAAATGATCATCAGTTATTGTTCCTGGTCACCTTTATCTCCCTTCCCAACAGCACTGCAACCCCACACTTCCTTCTGGGTGCAGCTGTTGTTTTGACGATGAGTGTATATTAATTGCACTGTGTGTTTTTGTCCCGGTGAACAAGCTACTGCTACCGTCGAAAGTGATGGCTGTGCATGTTGTAGTGCAGATCAGATCGTCTTCCACCATGTTATGAAGGAATAATAATGGAAAACTGCTGAATAAGCTTTCGCAGCAGCTGGCACATGTGTAAGTACACATTGTACTTACACGGTGTGTCCAAGAGACCATCTTAAAAAGCAGATGGGCTGGCACGCTTTGCGATTCGGAGGACCTGCTTGGCTCAGGATTATCGCTATCCACCACAGTAAAGATAATAGGTTTGAGAGGCACGGCAGATTACCATTAGCAGTATGGAGCTCTGGGGGAGAGTGGTGAAAGCTGTTTACCTGAACAAAGCTGCCCACACACTGTGACTCTCCGTGAGAACCGCAGATCCGGAACATTTACATCTGGAGCTAAAAGGTCATAGAAAGCAACCAGAACTGCATGGCGTGAGCTCCGGTCTGTTCCCCGTAACTAGCCTTACATTCAGAATCACTAGAGATTTTATTGGAGACCCGTTCTTTGCTGGTGCCACCCTGCAGCCCTTTATCAGTGGTCAGTTTCTGAGTCTATTATTGGGTGCTGCACCACTGAGTGGCCCTATCAGGTGGGATCATATAAGTGGCCACTGAAGGGAAGCACAAGATAGGGGATGATCCACTGGACAGAGCGTGGATGTTCTTTACTGACCGTTCTCTGAATTCTGATTTATTTGGGAAGTACAGGTGGCCCAGATCTGGCTTTGTACAGTGTCGGTTCAATAGGTTGCACACTTTTGCATAAAGTATCATGCAGCAGCTGAGGTTTAGGTCAAGCCGACAGGTCAACAGCAGGGCAATAGGTCAACGCAAGGTTCTCACCAATACATTGATTTTCTCAGATAACAGAAAGCAGAAGTGACCCCTCTTGAGCTTTTGGGTCAGTGTTACCGATAGTGACTGATGCTAGAATGTTTATCTGGGCCAATGGTAGCTCTAGTGTAGTAGTGAAATTTTAAAATGCTAATTTTATCTCATCTTTGACAAGCTAGCTATGTTTAAAGTGCTAGCTAATGTTTACGAAAGTGCATTTGTAAGCTAATTTTAAGGGTGCTAGCTAATGTTTAATAAAGTGCACTTGTTAGCTAATGTTTAAAGTGCTAGCTAATGTTTACGAAAGTGCATTTGTAAGCTAATGTTTACAAAAGTGCATTTGTAAGCTAATTTTAAGGGTGCTAGCTAATGTTTAATAAAGTGCACTTGTTAGCTAATGTTTAAAGTGCTAGCTAATGTTTACGAAAGTGCATTTGTAAGCTAATGTTTACAAAAGTGCATTTGTAAGCTAATTTTAAGGGTGCTAGCTAATGTTTACAAAGGTACATTTGTTAGCTAATGTTTAAAGTGCTAGCTAATGTTTACAAAGGTACATTTGTTAGCTAATGTTTAAAGTGCTAGCTAAAGTTTACGAAAGTGCATTTGTAAGCTAATTTTAAGGGTGCTAGCTAATGTTTAATAAAGTGCACTTGTTAGCTAATGTTTAAAGTGCTAGCTAATGTTTACGAAAGTGCATTTGTAAGCTAATGTTTAAAGTGCTAGCTAATGTTTACAAAAGTGCATTTTAAGCTAATTTTAAGGGTGCTAGCTAATGTTTACAAAGGTACATTTGTTAGCTAATGTTTAAAGTGCTAGCTAATGTTTACAAAAGTGCATTTGTAAGCTAATGTTTAAAGTGCTAGCTAATGTTTACAAAGGTACATTTGTTAGCTAATGTTTAAAGTGCTAGCTAATGTTTACAAAAGTGCATTAGTAAGCTTATTTTAAGGGTGCTAGCTAACGTTTAATAAAGTGCAATTGTTAGCTAATGTTTAAAGTGCTAGCTAATGTTTACAAAAGTGCATTTGTAAGCTAATTTTAAGGGTGCTAGCTAATGTTTAATAAAGTGCTCTTGTTAGCTAATGTTTAAAGTGGTAGCTAATGTTTACGAAAGTGCATTTGTAAGCTAATGTTTAACGTGCTAGCTAATGTTTAATAAAGTGCATTTGTAAGCTAAGTTTAAGGGTGCTAGCTAATGTTTACGAAAGTACATTTGTTAGCTAATGTTTAAAGTGCTAGCTAATGTTTACAAAGGTACATTTGATAGCTAATGTTTAAAATGCTAGCTAATGTTTAATAAAGTTCATTTGTTAATATTTAAAGTGCTAGTTAATGTTTAATAAAGTGCAAAGGTTAAAATTTCAAAATTTCAAAAACATTTTAGTTTTGACAAGCCAGCTATGTTTAAAGTGCTAGCTAATATTTACAAAAGTACATTTGCTAGCTAATGTTTAAAGTGCTAGCTAATATTAATAAAAGTACATTTGCTAGCTAATGTTTAAAGTGCTAGCTAATATTAATTAAAGAACATTTGCTAGCTAATGTTTAAAGTGGTAGCTAATATTAATAAAAGTACATTTGTTAGCTAGATTGTGCCAGGGAACACATCCACCAAATCTTGACCAGCTGACCAATTATTTGATGTTAGTGTGTCTGAACATTGATATGGACTACATCCAGAAACTTGCCCAGTCCATGCCAAATCCAATCACAGCTGTCACTGGTGCTCGTGGAGGTATTACGCGCTATTAGACATGTTTCAGTCACAGGTGCGCATTTTGGAATTGGCCATTTGGTCACATAACCAAGCTATTAAAGAACCTGACTCTGATAGACCTTGTGTTTTTGTTACACATACAAGCCAGTCGTAGATCCATGAAGAACCTTTTAAGCAGAGGTTCTCCACGAAGACTTTTACTGTGATGTACCAGAATCATCCATTCCAACATTCTTTATGGAACCAAAAGAAGTTCTCCTAGAGCATCACTTCTTCTACTTCCATTTTTCAGGGAGATGCAACAAGCTTGTGTCCCGCTGTCAATCGTGACCGGGTTTTTTTTTATAGCCTTTTCCTTTGAAGTGTAAACAGAGCCGGAGCTTGTAAGCAATTATTGCCTGACAGTCAGGGGGCCAATAAAAAGTGGAGGGCGCCCACCAACACCTGTAGAAGTAATTATCTTCAAGCGAGCGACTCTGCAAATTAATATGTCTGTTTTGTCACCTTCATGGTGGTTTCCACCCACGCTCTTACCCCGAGAAAGACGGTGAGGCTAATTAAAATAGTGGCCAACCTTACGTGAATCATCAACAGAGGACCTGAGGATTTAATTAGCCTGCTTTATTTATCAGATACCGCGCAGTCACTCTGGAGTGTTTAATACACGTCTCGGGATAGAGCCCAGCAATCAGGTGTGGCTGTAATAGCCCGTAAAAGTCTGTGTGCTGGCTCAAGTAAGTAATGAGGTCTAATATTACCCCTAGGCCTCTATAATTAATTTCCAGGACTATCTCCCTGATAGGAGGCCACACGTCCACGCCTGTTTCAAAGTGCCGTGTTTTATATCAGAGATTCATATGCACTATAAAGGCTGTTATGGAAATGACTGATATCATGGCATCCTAATGCCTGCATTTATACTAAACCCTAAATCTACACTAAACCCTAACCCTTACATTTACGCTAAACCCTAACCCCTAAACTCTGTACTAAACACTCACCCTTATATTTACACAAAACCCTAACCCCTACATCTATACAAACCCTAACCCTTACATTTACCTTAAACCCTGACCCCTAAATCTATACTAAACCCTAACCCTTACATTTACACTAAACCCTGACCCCTAAATCTATACTAAACCCTAACCCTTACATTTACACTAAACCCTAAACCTATACTAAACCCTAACCCTTACATTTACACTAAACCCTAAACCCTAAACCCTAAATCTATACTAAACCCTAACCCTTACATTTACACTAAACCCTAACCCCTAAATCTATGCTAAACACTAACCTTTACATTAACACTAAACCCTAACCTCTAGATTTACACTAAACCCTCACCCCTAGATCTATGCTAAACACTAACCCTTACATTTACACTAAACCCTGACCCCTAAATCTATACTAAACCATAACCCTTACATTTACACTAAAAGCCTGGACCCCTAAATTATTTGCTAAAAAACCTAATCTCCCTTACATATATCAATAAAACCTGGACTCCTTAAATCGTATATTAAACACTAACCCTTACAGATTTACCACTAAAACCCTGTGGGTCCTTAAATCTATACTAAAACCCTAATCGGCTTACATTTAGGGGAACTAAACCCCTGACAACCCCTTAAAGACCTAAAATCTATACTAAACCCGTAACCCTTACATTATACACTAAAACCCTAAACCCCCTAAATTCTACGCTCAAAAACACTATCCCTTTATCAACTAAGCCACTAAACCCGGGGGACTCCTTAGATTTCCCACTAAACCACTCACCCCTAGATCTATGAGCTAAACAACACTAACCACTATACACTTTACACCTAACCCTGACCCCTCTAAAACTCTATACTAAAAAACGATTGTACCGCTGACATTTTACACAAACCCTGGTGCACCCCTAAAATAATTCTATGTGTTAAACCCATGAGATCCTTACATATACTAACTAAACCCTGAACACTAAAAATCTATACTTTAAGAACAACTAAACCCCTTAACGTTTATACTAAAACAATGGACCCACCGAAAACCCTATGTATACTGAATTTACGATACCCCTAAATCTATACTAACCATAACCCCTGCATTTACACTAAACCCTGATCCCTAAATCTATACTAAACCCTGGCCCCTAAATCTGTACTAGACCCTAACCCCTAAATCTATACTAAACCATAACCGGCCTTGACAATTGTAACACTAAAGACCCTAAACGCCCTACATCTTGTGTACTAAACTCAAAATCCTCTATACATAGTACCCTCAGGTAAAACCCTGGACCTTTACATGTTAGCATATTAACCGACTAAACACGTCTTAAAGTGTGTTTATACTAAACCCTAACCTTTACATTTACACTAAACCCTAACCCGTAAATTTACACAAAACTCTTAACTCCTAAATCTGTACTAAACCCTGACCCCTAAATATATACTAAACCGTAAACCTTACATTTACTCTAAACTCTAACCCTTACCAGGCATTTTACACTAAACCGCCTAACCGACTAATAACTGTAACTTTAAACCCGCAGTCCTACATTTACACGTAAACCCTAAATTTCCGAAAATTTACACTACAAATCCAACCCCGTAAATTTGAACCCCACTAAACCCCCTATCCCGAAACTTTTTTACACTGAAACCCTAACCTTACGTTTTACACTAAACATCTAAAACTACACCCTACATGTACACGGAACACCTAACCCCTACATTTACCAATGAAACCCGTAACCTCTAAAAATTTACACTAAAACACCACACCCCAACATTTTACACTAAACCCTATCCCCTACTTTTACACTGAACCCTAACCCCTACTTTTACACTAAACACTAACACCCTACATTTACACTGAACCCTAACCCCTACATTTACAATGAACCCTAACCTCTAAATTTACACTAAACACTAACCCCCTACATTTACACTAAACCCTAACACCTACATTTACACTGAACCCTAACCTCTAAATTTACACTAAACACTAACCCCCTACATTTACACTAAACCCTAACACCTACATTTACACTGAACCCTAACCTCTAAATTTACACTAAACACTAACCCCCTACTTTAACACTGAACTCTAACCACTGAACCCTAACCGACCAACGAATCCTTTTGTGGAGGCATCATGGTTAGCACCAAGATGAATGGTTTGTGGTCACACGTCACATGCCCAGAGTGTCTGCCATCACTCCACCTCCACCCCTACCGCACCATGTGCAGGAACTGTGGATTATCACAGGACACCATTAGGAACCTGTACAAATAAATATTGATCATATCAGTCTAAATTGATCATCATTGATTGTTCCTGGTGACCTTCATGTTCCTTCCCAGCAGCACTGCAACCCCACACCTCCTTCTGGGGGCAGCCATTTTCTTGATGGTGACTGTAATAGAAGCTTCTTTGTAGGGACTCTGTGGGCTCCCGCATCTGCACGTTGGCCTCTACTATAAGGATGCTGTTTTTTCCCAGTACAGGGAAACATCTTGGAATTGCTGTCCATGGTAATCATCCTGAAGTTATAGGAGCAGCAGACAGAGCTTAGGTTGAACAGCGCTGGAGTACCTTTTATTCTCAGCCAGGAAATGAAACTGGAGATAAGTAGCACTGTAGGGTAATGGGGGATGCTGTAAAGCAGATGAGGGAGTGTGGCTGGTCACGGAACATCCCAAGTAGGTCACGTCAGGGTTCTGGAAAGCAATAAAAACAAAGACATCAACAAAAGTTTACTGGCTCCAACCCTCATTCCTCATTGCCCAAAGACCGTTATCAGTTTACGCTGTTATCAAAGTTCCAGCTTAATAGTGGGGAGTCCGCGGAGAACGTCCACTTGACTGAACCTTGGCATAGTCCTTGACATAATTCCCAGGCTGTTAACACATTCCCCAAGTGCTTCAGTCTGATGGAAAGGGATTTGAAAGGAACTCTGGATACGTCCAGACTAGCATTAAAAACTTAGCCTCCGTGTTGCCCAATGTCAAAGAAACTTTGTTCCTGTGACGCTAGTCATGCGCTAATCTGTACATTCCCCCTCCTAGCTCGCATGGGCCGCTCCTGTGGCCAGCTCGAGGGCATTTGAATTCCATCATAATGTCTCTTCAAGTGCTATTCTGCATGTCTGTCCTCCTCAGGCTTCAAGTAATTATCCCAACCATCTGCCTGCATCTCAGCCACAGATGGAGGGACCTTGACACCCCTGGGTTTCGCCCAAGAGACATAAAGTCTCGCAGCCTCGGTGGGATGACACACCACAACCTTTTTCTTTCTTTCTTGTTTTTGGAAACCGCTAGAGTGACTCACAAGGTCGGCCAACAAAGCGACATAGCAGTGAAAGCAGCATTCGTCAGGGCACACGCTAAATATTTTAATTGAAGAAAAAATGTATTTTATTAATCTTCATAATCAAAGGGCTGCTTTTACACAGCATACTGTAAATTCTTCCTCTGATCTGGTTTTCCTCTGCCTTCATATGCACTTCTTGTTGTTGCTGTGACTGAAATCTGAAATTTTAAGTTTCATAAAATGTTTTAGAGCTAGCATGTTATTGAGCTACCACAGTTAAGTTTATTTTATTTAAAAAATGATCAAAATATAGAAACATTATGGCTAGTTAGATAGGCAACTAACATTATGCAAATGGTAGCTAGCATGCTTTCATGCTATCAGGCTAACATGATGACGTTTACCTCAGAAAACTAAGTTAGCCTAGGGAGTCAACCAGTTACCTTAAGAGCTAGCTAAATTTAAGAATATTAATATTAATATTAAGAATATTTCTTAAAAGCTAAGATAATGCTAATTTTAGCTAGCATGCTTAAATGCTCCCAAGTTAGCATGGCGATGTTGATTTGAGAAAACTAAAACTGGCCTGGAAAGTTAACCATCTAGTTAACTAGCTAGCAAAAGCTGGAAATATTAGCTGGCTAGTAAAATAACCACTAACAATATTCATATTGTAGCTAGCATACTTTCTTGCTATCAAGCAAGCAAGTTAGCTGAGTGAGTTAAACAGCTAGTTAAATAACTAGCTAAGGCTAATAATATTAGCTGGCTAGTTAGATTATGACAATGATAGATAGCATGGTTTTATGCTGTCAAGCATGATGGCCTTAATTGTCTCAGAAAACTTTAAAAAGTTAGCCTATGAGCTAACAGCTAAAGAACTAGCTATTGCTAGAAATATTAGCTGGCTAGTAAGATAGCCACTAACAATATTCATATTGTAGCTAACATACTTTCTTGCTATCGAGCTAACAAGTTAGCTGAGTGAGTTAATCAGCTAGTTAAATAACTAGCTATTGCTAGAAATATTAGCTGGCTTGAGTTTAAAGATAACTTAGGTAGCCTAGCGATTATAGCTAAGCAACTAGCTATGCAGCTATTACCATAGTAATCAATTATGCTAGATGCCTTGAGGTAAGGGCACTATATCTTGAGGTAAGGTAAGTTAATCAGCAGGCTACAGAAGCTCTTGTTTTAAACATATGAGAATGAAAAGAGTTATGTCAGGGACAGGAAAAAACAGAAGAACCAAGTTATAAATCCATAAAGGAAAAATTTTAGAAATAATCCGTTTGGAAAAAAGTCTTATATCTTGCCACTAGGAGTTTTTTGTAGAACCAGGCAGGTTCTTTGTGGCACCAACAAAAATAATTTAATCTAAACCAGGTTCTGGGTTCTGTGACTTCACTTCAAAGGAGCTTAGAATATAATGACATTATTATTGTACCAAACTGCAGACCCAAACTTTAAACTTAGCCACATTTAAATATTAATAATTGGCCCAAATTAAGCATGGAAAAGCATGTAATGGGACGTGACAAGCAAACACGTTTATGCACAGAGAGAGTTTGCCGGTAAAATGTTCTTGGCAGGATCTTTTCTCTCTGGAGTTTCATGCTAAGGTGACCAGATTTCCATGGACATTTCCAGTTTTGTGGTCAATATAGCATTGAACTGTACAATGATTGTGTCTGTGTTTCAGTATTTTGAGCTGTTAACCGCTGTACAGTGATGAACTATAGTAAAGGCCAACTTATACGGGAAAACTGGGGGCTAAAGTAAAACTGATAGACTGAAAATAGAAATAAAACAAGACCACCTAGATTACGTGGTCACTTAATTAGTGACTAATTATATAATATCACTTATAATCCTATTACTTTATATATATCTATTTTAAAAGCTTCTGGAAATAAATAAGAGACTCCTCAAAAAAAAAAAAAAAAATTCTAGCTTTACTGGCAGATACAGTGAACGTCTGGTTCATAAGAACAAGGTCCAGCAGCAAACACACAGGACAACACAGCTACAGACTGGCAGAGGGCCAAACCCACTCTCTACTCTACTGACCGTGAATGAAGCGCCACCTCATTCCATATGTCCCTTAACCACCGTAAGATGACCTCAAGTGACCTACAGAGAGACTGGCGAGCGGATGGCTGGGGTGAACCGCTCAGCCCATGGTTCTAAAAACAGGCTTCTGGAGGTCATTAGTGATTTTCTAAATACACAGATCTAATACAATATCTGATCTGGAGTTTGGGAGACATGGTTCCAGTAGTGTAGAGAATCAAACAGAACTGAGGAATTTGGTCCAACACAAACCCAGACACTGTACAACCAGTACACTTTTCTGGTGGACTCTTACACAGCAGGATTCTCTAAAGCCAGCAAGTGGTAGAAGCGGTTAGCAGGTAGCAGCTACTGTTGGCTGAAACGAGCTCACACAATACATCTGTCTGTCAGCTCTGCTGCAGGTTATACTTACGACTTTCTTGTGTGTTATTAATTCCCAGTTCGATTCTGGGACGACTCTGGACACACAGTTCTACGCCAAATATCTTGGTTTCTGTTTAGCACCGCTAACAGAGCTGGACTAGAGCTTTCACGGCTTTCAGCACCTCTTCTCGTAAAGGGCTACTCACTGTCCACTCTAAAAATGGAGCCTTCAGAGAATGGACCTGCTTATATGTGAAGTGATTATTCATCAAGAGCAATCGAGAATCTGCCATGTGATCACATGAGTAACGCCATTAGCATTGCGTTGGCATGGGAGCCGTTAGAGAATAGGCTGTTGCTGGCGTATTAGAACAATAAACTTTTACCTTGTTGAAAAAATGAGCTAATAAATGAAGCACCAGTCAACTGGCGATGCTAAATCCACACCTCCAAGCCTACAATGTACTGGTCCAGTAGGTCTATATAGCTCATTTCACAGAGGTCAATCTAGTGTGAAGCAATGGGAACATCGGCTTTCAAGTAAGTCATATAAGAAGGTAGTTCTGTTGGGCTCTTGTGTTTGATAAAGCATCCCAAATTATGCTAAACTAACTGGGCTTCTTCATAATATCACTGATCCTTATGGCAATCAATTATATGTTATTACATCTACGTCTACTTTTTTTGATGTATGGTTAGACCATTTCTTCCTTCATAAATTATTATACCACATTAATGTGACTAATTATTTAACCTTATAAATAATTCTCTATTCTTTAGATTTTTCTTTTCCACAGCACTGAGAACCTTTCAACAAGCATAGCCTACAGGCATTATGGTGCCTGGGTAGAGGTGCTGGATGAAATGGAGGCTGAAAGGTGGATTGGCTCTTTAACTACTAAACGTAGAGTAAAGGGAAGTCAGAGATTGGTTTCTGAATATATGATACATGTTATGTAATAATGGCTGAAAACTATTGTATGACTAATATAACTATTATAAACTAAATTATGGAATAAGACTTATTTTGTGTGTTTGTGTTCAGGATTTTTTGGGTGGGCATGAAATCATGGCTTGATGGTGCATTGGAGCCATACTTAGCATGACCCCTCCACTAACATTATAACATTATAAAAGCAAGAATGCATTAGCATCAGCTAATCTGCATCAGTGCCCAGCGGGTACACGTTACACTGTGGTCCTGTACACCTCTGTAATGATTCGTTGGCTCGCCCCAGACAGATCTGCTATGCTAACTCCAGCTATGCTAACTCCAGCTATGCTAACTCCAGCTAGGCTAACGTCAACATTAACTCAACTTATTAAAAGAGACGGTCAGCGGCGGTTATTATACTGATTGCTTCTCAACAGCTTCAGCCATCGTTCATTCTTTCTTTCCTTGGCTATCTGTTCTTAAACAATCTAACAGGGAGCAGAACCTCCTGATTGAACATGACTGAGAAGTTAGCCTCCGGGGCAGCAGCGCTACTTCTTCATCCTCTCATGTTGGACTAATTCTAACATCTATGCTAACGTGACTCACTATTGCCTCTTCAGGAACAAAGTGGTATTACAAGACAGGACAGTGTGGGGCTAGCTGGTTAGCATGCTAACTTCAGCAGGTATTTCTTCAACATGATACACAGGCCTGTTATATCAATGTCCATTGCAAGTTATTGAAGCCTCCTGGAAAGTTCAACTTTGGAGGTTTTTGGGTTGGACTGGAGAACCTTCTATGAGGTGCCATGTTTAAACTTTCAACTGGGACTGTATATAAGTGTATATAAGGGAAGACAAACTATTTGTGACTTAGAGCCAGAATTGGTGATTTGGTGGAGGTGAAAGTGGAATGACGGAATCAAACAACGAGATAAAACTTGGCTGACCATGTAATGTCAGCAAGGCCGGGTCTTATCACTGTACCTGACTGACCCAACAGCAATTATTGTAGACGTCCAGGGAGCAGTGATGCCTCCATGAGTCATCCTGTTAGTGCCAGCACCATAGCCAGACACCTGCACCACGGAGGACTACATGCATGTGGGCCGTTACAATGACTGCCCTGAACACCATGTCTGCGTTGCCAAAGACTGCAATGGTGTCGTGCCAGGCTGTCTCATCAATGGTGACTCATACTCAGTGATGCGTCTCGCTTTTGCCTTGCTGGAGATGACCAACGAATCTGTGTGTTGAGTGGTTTGTTGTCACGTGTCACATGTCCAGAAGGCCTGGTGTCACTT
>JAMWET010000639.1:0-26609 GCA_024036415.1 Prochilodus magdalenae | reverse complement strand
CTGTTTTTTTTATTATATATATATATAAAAAAATAATTACAATCTTAATACAATCAAATATAGTAATAAAATTATTTAAGTTTCTGTGTTTGAAGAGAAATGAAGAAGTATCTGATCCTGTTTTAAAAGAGATGTCAGATATTTCATGGCAGGGAGTGACATGAATTTATTATAATGTTCAGTTTGTTTTTTCATTTACATGTTGTTTTTAATGTTCAAAGTGAAGTAAGAAAATTGTCTATGAGAGTTCATATGAATACATGTCTTCAATTAAAACAGGCTGAAATTTAAATCTCTCATCATATTCAGCATCTCTTTTATTATAAATACCCAGACACAGCTTCCTATGACTCTGCTGTATTCGGCTCTCTTAATGTGGTTAAATTCATCACTGCAACATAATACAGAATGAATATTCGAATATTCGTACTGAACAAGCAAATCTGACTCTACAGAGTTGGGTACAGACCTGGTCAACGTATATAGCTGAATGGACTGATTTATCTGAATTAATTAATTAAGTAATTTCATCTCCATTAATAAGACAAAAGCAGTGTTCCTTCTTAACATGGAACTAGTCCTCACAAATAATGAAAACATGTGCAAAGGTCCTCAGAAATATCCTTCTGTGCCTCCACAAGTGGCCCCATGTCAGGTCAGAATCCATTATGAGGAGATATTTATTTCAGTGATATGATTTTAACAGAGTAGGATGTCTGTGTGTGTGTGGTGTGTGTATATGCGTGTGTGTGTGTGTGTGTGTGTGTACTTACATTTCTTTAGTCCTGGTTTGATTCTGTTCTCACCTCCATGTTCCAGTCTAAACACACACACACACACACACGTTAATAATTATTCACCTTCTATCTGTGTGTCTCTCTTTTTCTCCCCTTCTCTTTCTCTGTCTTTGCGTCTCTGTAACTACCATTCTCTCTCTCTGGATTTCTTTTTGCACTCTGTCTGTCTCTTTATCTGGTGATAACTTAAGTTAATAAAAAAAATTACTAAACAGCTAAGTAATATGTTAATTAAGCATTTACTAAATATAAAAATTACAATACTATATATACTATACATATTAAAGAGACGTTACAATCATACATTATAATCATACAATATTTTTAATTAAGCCATCCCAATAATTCATTAACTAAAGGTAGTAAGGACAATTAGTGTATTCATTGGGGTGCAAAGAACAAATCTCTAAATAACAATATATTGAAATTTATAACAAAATATATTAATCCCAAATAAAGTCCTAATTAATATTACATAGCATGTAGTAATTAATGTTACATAATCATTCAACAACAGAACAAACAAAAATTAAATGTGACAACAAATAAACAAAGGCACAGACAAACAGAAATGTGGACAGATAAAGCACTTTGTGAATGAGGGAACTGATAATGGAACAGTGTTGGTGACAGATAAAGAAATGAACAGTGATAGGCAGCTACAAACAGGAGGTCTAGTTTGCTAGCGTTTGGTGTGCTGGTTAGCTTTCGCTCACTAAGTTTGACTCTGACTTTAATAAAGTTTATGTGGAAGTAGGAAGACACGTCAGACTTGTGATTAGTCATGGCAATGCTTACAGAAGCTACAGAACCCAACATTAGCACCTTCCAGTTTACACAGATGGGCATGAATATGGTGAACTATGTCAGTCATTTATTAGCCTTTAAGAAGATAAGCATAAGACAGTGTTTGTACATGTATACTGTGGACTAGAAAAACAAAATGTTGAATCCTGCATAACACTTCATTTAGGGTCATCTTCCTACTGATTACTAAAGCTTTAACAATCATTTTTATAATGACTTTGTAAGCAAATAAAAATGCCATAATAAACAGAAACATAACATTTATAAGCAAACTTACTAAAAATTAATTTTCACTGGACTTGAGTGAACATAGCATGAGTAACCCAGGCTATTTGTCTTTTACAGTTAGTCTCAACAAACAAGGAGGGTGTATTGTGGAAATCAAAGTCCCATTATCACTAACATTATCTCACTTGTACTCAGAAGTGAAAGGTAACAAACTACATTTACTCTCATTACTGTACTTCAGTACAGCTTCTTTTTAATGGTAAAAAGTAAAATTAAATCATGCCACATTTACCTCACTACTTTATTTTAATAACAACTGCAGAGTAAACATTTATGTAAAACATAAACCAATTAGGACATATTAATTTCTGAAATTGGGGCATGCTGCAAACACACACAAGCAACATTTGTTTGCAAATGAAAATGTCATTATTATCATCTTATGAACATGCCTCCTGAAATCAGCGGTTAGCTGACTGCTAAATTAGATTAGAGGTATATTTAACAGTAAATAAGCTCAAAGTAAATTACCTTTATTAATTATTGTAACAGTAGAAATGTTTCACACTGATCAGTTAATTTCTTAAACTGTGAATGTGATGACTGTAGAGTTTCAGACATATTAATATAAGTGTCAAAGCTGGAAGGAACGAGCTGATGGTCAGTGGGACTGTCACTAAAAATACATTACTAATCTATCTGATATTTTAACTCTTAATCAAATAGTCCTTTCCCAATTAAACAATATAGACTTAGACAGTAATAAACTTTTAGTAAAAAAAGTAATAAGCTTTTTAGACATTATAACAACCTTGTTGAAAACACTTGAACTAGAAATGTAATTTAATTTATTGTTTAATGTTGTCCTAAAGTCAGTTATTATTAAAGTAACAGTATGTTTACTTATACAGAGCAGAAATATACTAAAACAGTGAGTGTCAAATAGAAAAGTGTCAGACATCAATGTAAAGAACAGCATCCAATATTTGGAATTAATCACACATCCCAAAGAAGACTGTTTTTTTTTTTTTTTTTTTTGCACGTTATCTTTTCCTGACAAGTCCTATTTAACAGTTTGGAACCTCATTAACAGTCTCCACTCCATCTTCTTAATATAATCTGTAGATTTTACCCTAAATACATTTTAAGCATAGCACTGCATCAAATGTTTAACTAGTGTGTAAGTGTGCAAGTGTAAATGGCTTTTCATATCTCTCTCAATATTTGTACCATCTTAGATCATCTTAGATCATCAATTACCTGTATGCTAGTAGTGTCAAGGTTGTTCAGAAAAAAAGATCACATTTACAAGTTCATTAAGTTGTTCAGGAAGTAGTATTAAAATTAGCAGAGAGTAGTGGAGAGTAGTGGGTGGGGAGTGACCAGTCTAGGTGAATCAAAGCAGTGTAAGAGAGTGTGACCAGAGAGCAGTAGGGGAGTGTGGCCAGTCTAGGTGTATGAGCGCAGTGTAAGGGAGTGTGACCAGTCTAGGTGAATGGGAGTAGTGTAGGAGAGTGTGACCAGTCTAGGTGAATGAAAGGAGTGTAGGAGAGTGTGACCAGTCTAGGTTAATATGAGAAGTGTAGGAGAGTGTAACCAGTCTAGGAGAATGGGTGTAGTGTAGGAAAGTGTGACCAGTCTGGGTGAATGAGAGGAGTGTAGGAGAGTGTGACCAGTCTAGGTGAATGAGAGGAGTGTAGGAGAGTGTGACCAGTCTAGGTGGATAAATGTAGTATAGAAGAATAAGAGCAGCCTTGTAGAGTGAATAACATAGGTAAATGAAAAAAAGTCTAGATGAATGAGAGCAGTGTAGTAGGGTGTGACCAGTCTAGGTGAATGAGAGCAGTGTAGGAGAGTTTAACCAGTCTAGGCGTAGGAGAATATGACCAGTCTAGGTGAAAGAGAATAGTGTAGGAGAGTGTGGCCAGTCTAGGTGTATAAGAGCAGTGTAGGGGAGTGTGACCAGTCTAGGTGAATGAAAGCAGTGTAGGAGAGTGTGACCAGTCTAGGTGAATGAGAGCAGTGTAGGAGAGTATGACCAGTCTAGGAGAATGGGAGTAGTGTAGGAGAGTGTAACCAGTCTAGGTGAATGAAAGCAGTGTAGGAGAGTGTGACCAGAGAGTAGTGTAGGAGAGTGTGACCAGTCTAGGTGAATGAAAGCAGTGTAGGAGAGTGTGACCAGTCTAGGTGAATGAGAGCAGTGTAGGAGAGTGTGATGTGTTTAGGTGAATGAAAGCAGTGTAGGAGAGTGTGACCAGTCTAGGTGAATGAAAGCAGTGTAGGAGAGTGTGACCAGTCTAGGAGAATGGGAGTAGTGTAGGAGAGTGTGACCAGTCTAGGTGAATGAAAGCAGTGTAGGAGAGTGTGACCAGAGAGTAGTGTAGAGAGTGTGACCAGTCTAGGTGAATGAGAGCAATATAGGAGAGTGTGACCAGAGAGTAGTGTAGGAGAGTGTGACCAGTCTAGGTGAATGAAAGCAGTGTAGGTGAGTGTGACCAGTCTAGGTAAATGAGAGCAGTGTAGGAAAGTGTGATGTGTCTAGGTGAATAAAAGCAGTGTAGGAGAGTGTGACCAGAGAGTAGTGTGAGAAGAGGGTGACCAGTCTAGGGGAATGAGAGCAGTGTAGGAGAGTGTGATGTGTTTAGGTGAATGAAAGCAGTGTAGGAGAGTGTGACCAGTTTAGGTGAATGAGAATAGTGTAGGTGAGTAAGAACAGTCTAGGAGAATGAAAGCTATCTAGGTAAGTGTGACCAGTCTACGTGAGTGTATAAGAATGAGAGCAGTCTAGCTAAATGAGAGTAGTGTCTTGGTGAGTGAGAGCAGTCTAGGAAAATCAGAGCAATCAGAGATCAGATATTAGATCCTGCACAAACTAGAATCAATATGCTGAAGAGTTTTGTTAGATGTGTAGGAGAAGTACATAATTACTGCCTTCAATAGTTTTATGATTCTGATTTCACCAAACACAAACACACTCTTCTGAACATGATTTTTCATACCTGAGAGTGTTGAGTAAGCAGTTCGTGTCCTCCAGTCTAGCAGTGAGCAGCTTCACTCCTGATTCACCTGGGTGATTATAGGTTATATCCAGTTCTTTCAGTTGTGAGGGATTTGAATTCAGAGCTGAAGCCAGAGAAGAACAGCCTTTTTCTGTGATCATACATCCAGATAATCTACAGAAGGAGGAAAAGAATATGATAGAGTGAGAGAGAATGTTCATATTGGTATCAAACAGAGCAGAAACATACGAAAGAAGTGTCAGATAGAAGAGTGTCAGATCTTAATGTCAAGAACAGCATCAGCTATGCCAAATGCCAAAGCTCCACATGCCAAAGAAGACTGTTTTTATTTCTCTTTGCTCACTAGTGGAGACATGTCAGCGCCAACTCCCAAGGACACTGTTACGCCAAAGCCACAGCAGCGCCAAGTGTTAACAGCCAAGGACACTGTCGGCACTCTAGAGCCACAACATCCTCCCCCCACTGAAAATGCAGAGATATCAGATGAGAGTCAAGTTCCACTGTACGAACTGCTGGAGACTCCAGAGCTGCATGAGCAATCTGCATCATCCTCCATCTCTGCCTCCTTACCCCACCTGAACTTCCCAGCAACCATGGAGAAGCTGCTATCTGTGGGGACAAGGCTGTCACTGTCCTTGTCAGCTAGTCCTCAGGTACAACGAAGAACCAGCCCAGCATCTCCTCAACAGTCACCCACCCAACTACCCCCCACCTCACCACCACCAGCCTCACCAGTGAAAGAGTTAGTTACACCTGCCACAATGGAACCAGCCAGACTGATGAAGTGCTGAACAAAACCCCTCCCCCACAACCTCAAAAGAAGAGGCAAGCTACTAAACCACCAGCTACGCCCCCGGCTGCATCATCAGCTGGAGCCCCACCCATTTTTCTCCAGCCTAAGGAAAGAGTCCTCCTTAAGTAATCAAGCTAATTAATATTTCCCGGGTCCGTGCTGCTACAGTGAAGATGTCAACAGTCATGGGTCAGAACTTTCTGCAGTTGAATAAGGATAAAACAGAGATTATTATATTTGGGAATAGACATGAGAGTCACAAACTAGCTGCATATCTGAATTCAATATCCCTAAAGTCTAAAGAGCTAGCCCATAATCTTGGTGTACTAATCGACTCTGAGCTTAGTTTTAGCAGTCACGTCAAAGCTGTCACCAGATCATCTTTCTATCACCTTAAGAACATCAACAAGATCAGAGATTTTCTGTCTAAACCAGACCTGGAGAAACTCATCCACACCTTTATCTCCAGCAGGATTGATTACTGTAACAGTCTTCTAACAGGTCTTCCAAAAAAGACAGTGAAACAACTTCAGCTGATTCAGAATGCAGCTGCCAGAGTTCTCACCAAGAGTAAGAGAAGGGATCACATCACTCCCATTCTTAAATCACTACACTGGATACCAGTCTGCTACAGGATAGACTTTAAAGTCCTATTACTGGTCTATAAATGTCTCAATGGCTCCGGACAGGCATATTTATCTGACATGATGCAGCAGTATGAGCCGAGCAGAGCTCTCAGATCATTAGGAACAGGTCAGTTAGTCCTGCCTAAGGTAAAGACTAAGCATGGAGAGGCAGCATTTAGCTATTATGCTGCTGTTAAATGGAACCAGCTGACAGAGAGCATTAGAAAAGCCCCAACAGTAGATATTTTTAAATCCAGGCTGAAAACATTACTGTTTGATCAGGCTTTCAGCTCAGCTTAAACACTGATATTCTCCTGTCATGGCACTTATTCTTATGCTGACTTTTATTTCTTTTAAAATGTCATTTTATTATTATATTTAATTTAATGATTTTAATGAATGATTTAAAATGATTATGATTATATTTTAATGATTTTAAAATGAATTTTGATTCGATTTTAATGATTTTAAAATGAATTATTTTTTATTTTATTTTGTTTTTTTCTCTGTATCTTCATCCTTTTATGTAAAGCACTTTGAATTGCCCATGGGTATGAAAGGTGCTATACAAATAAACTTGCCTTGCCTTGCCTTTATTGTTATTTTAACTTTTTTCTGACAAATCCAATTTAACAACAGTTTGGAACCTCATTCACACACTCACCACTCCATCTCCACTACTCCATCCAAAAGTCAAATTTAAGGATGTGCAAAGTTAATGTTTATGTATAAAAAAATGATGAATATCTACATTGTGAAGCAAACTTTAATCTATGTCCAGTTATCACAAATGAAATAAACTGAATTGTTACATTCAATATTAATTCTTTAAGGTCTAATATGTAACATAATCTAAGATATTTGTAAAGCTAAATATATATATGTGTGTGTGTGTGTTTAGGCAAACAAAGAATTAATACATAATATATTTGTTTAGTTATTAAATATCTTTGTTACTGCCTTACAAACTTAAAATGTACTGTATATAAGATCAATGTTTCTAGCAGGGCTAAAACACTTGCTAGGCTTTTAATAGTTTCAGCATTGTAGTGAGTAAAATAAGCTGTTCTGTTATCATCACTCTATTATAGTGTGTTTTTTGAGTAAACTCAAATCACAACAACAAACAAATCTGATGCATGTATAGGCCTATAATGAGCAGCACCAAACGAGACCCAAAAGGAAAACTTTATTAAGATTATGATGAAGAACTTGTTAAAGGAACAAAGATTCAAAAGGGCAAAAGGTCCTCTTTTGGCCTGCACCAGATACAGTAATCATGGAGACATGGGTATGTTATCAGAATCTTACAGCTGTTATAAACACATTAGGTTCATCAACATGTGATCTTGATTATGTTCCTAATTAAGTTTTTAGGATGGAGTATGACTGTGTTCAGAATAATGTCTTAATCATTGTCAACAGTTTCTCCTGATGCTTTCAAACTGCCTTTGTGAAACTTTTACTAAAGAAGAATAACATGGATCCAACCATACTAAATAGTTTCAGACCAAGTAGTCTTTTTTTGTTTTCAAGCAATGAATTTTTTTTTAATGAAATGCTTATCTAACCCCCAACACATTATAGGAGTTTTAGTCAGGTTTTGGTTCTGACCATAGTACTGAGACAACATTAGTTTGGGTTGTCTATAACCTCAGGCTCAGTGCTGATGTACAAAATCCTTCTGTTCTGGTCTTGTAGGACCTTAGTGCAGGGATAATTAAATACTGCAGACCACAAGATTCTAATCCAGTGTCTTGAGCACTGGGTCGGCCTCACTGGCAGAGTTTTAGACTCTTTTAAGTCATTTTTAACAAACAGACTGTTCCTGGTTTCACTGGGAAATCATTCATCAAACCAATTTAGTATTTCTTGTGGAGTACCACAGGGGTTCATTTTAGGGCCTCTGCTTTTCTCTTTGTACATGTTCCCTCTGGGTGGTTAGCTACTACTAATATAATATAAAACTAATATACTAATATAAAACCTGAAGCATGAAACCTAAGTGTGATCTTTGAGCACAGCTTTATCCAAAATGTAAAATGTCTACAAAAAGCAAAAATTAAAAGTTGTAAGCAACATCCTGTGGACAGCGTTCTCTGGGCAGCATCCCGTGGGCCAGGTGGACCAGCAAGGTAGGAGTGTCTAATAGAGTGGACAGTGAGTGGACACAGTGTCTAAACACTCCAGCAGCACTGCTGTTTCTGATCCACTCACACCAGCACCACACACACTAACACACCACCACCACCACGTCAGTGTCACTGCAGTGCTGAGAATGATCCACTACCCACCTAATACCTACTCTGTGGTGGTCCTGATCATTAAAGAACAAGGTAACAAAGTATATGTACAGATGGACTACAGTCTGTTATTGTTGAATGGACATTGAGTGTAGATACAGAAAAGTGGTTTTAACGTTATGGCTGATGGATGTACTAAAACACTGACCTGAGTATCTCCAGTTTACAATGTGAACTCTGCAGTCCAGCAGAGAGTGACTCTACACCTGAATCCTGGAGGTCATTGTTACTGAGGTTCAGCTCTTTCAAAGAGGAATTTTCCAGTTTCAAAACTGATTCAAGATTTTCACACGTCTTTACATCAAGATTACACAAAGCTAGCCTGCAAACAAAGAAAAAACATTATCAAAATCTATAATTACTTAAGAGAAGACAAAATCAGTCCTTATATGTTCAGTTTTGTTTCAAAACTTTTGAGTTCATTTAATTGAAATACATGATTACACACAACAACTTATGATAACATGATAATTATTAAGTATTAATTAAAATGTTACTGTGTTCTTCATAAGGAGATATAATAAATTCATCGGGTCCATGCTATCTTTGCTAGTTAGCTCAACATTGCTATGCACTATTGCCAAAAGTATTCGCTCATCTGCCTTCACATGCATATGAGCTGGAGTGACATCCTATTATTAATTCATAGGGTTTAATATGATGTCGGTCCACCCTTTGCAGCTATAACAGCTTCAACTCTTCTGGGAAGGCTTTCCATAAGGTTTAGGAATGTGTTTATGGAAATTCTGACCATTCTTCTAGAAGTGCATTTGTTGCTGGACTGCAATTTGCCATGCAAGGTCAGACACTGACATTGGACAAGAAGACCTAGCTCGCAGTCTCCGCTGTAATTCATCCCATAGGTGTTCTGTTGGGTTTAGCTCAGGTTCTGTGCAGGCCAGTTAAGTACTTCCACACCAAACTCCCTCATCCATGTCTTTATTGACCTTGTTTTGTGCGCAGGTGCACAGTTATGTTGGAACAGGAAGGAGCCATCCTCAAACTGTTCCACTCTGTCATTTTATGTTACTTTGTTATAATCCCACTGACAGCTGACTCTGGAATATTTAGTAGTGAGGAAATTTCACCTCTTTTGCACATGTGGCATCCTATCACTGTAGATGCACTCTACATGCCTAGGTGCTTGGTTTTATATATCTGGCAATGGAAGTAACTGGAACACCTGAATTCACTTATTTGAATGGATGAGTGAATACTTTTGGCAATATAGTGTATATTGGGTAGGACTCTCTGGGACATGCAGGTAAAGCTTTGTACACAGATATGCAATTCACAAAGTAGCCTGGTCCTCAAGGTTTGCCCACTTTCATATGTATGCCATAATTAGGCACAATGGACTCAAAATAAATAAATAAATTAATTAATTAAAAAACAATTAACCCAGCACCCGATAACGTCACCATCACATGTTCACCATCTTCCAATCCCGTTCCATTCTCCAGATAATCATCCCCAGAATACACCTGCTCTTTATTAAGTTTTTTGTACATGTACTCCACTCTCACACACTGGTGAATTGCGAAGTACTGTCACTCTTACATACTGAGCGTTTTCTCTCTGTTGATCTTGTTTGTTAATATGGCTTTGGTTCTCTGATTTACTCCTCTTTTCCCTTTGATAGTTTGCTTGGTTTTGACTGCTTTGGTGTTTCCTGACTCTAACTCTGTCTCTGAAAAGAATTCTTCTGCTGTCAACATGTAATTTGCCACACTACTGAAAAAATTTAACGAGCTAGGTTTAGATTTTGTTAAAACCAAATTCTATGTTCCACCAAAACAAGATTTTTCATACACTTGCCAGTTTTTCCAATAAAAAAAGCAAAGTTTCAAGTTTCAGGTTGTTTTGTCATTTGTACAACATGTCATGACATTTTTGAATTGAAATGCTGTTGGTGAGAGATATAAAAAAGATAAATGACACATGACAGTGCGCAGTGACAGACGATGTGATCAAATGGAGTTTGTGGTGATCATCATGTTTACTGTGCAGTCTTGTTATCAATGCCACCACTACCTACATCAGTCTTAGGATGAAACATCTTTGTACTAGCAGCTATTGTAAAGTACTCACCACAGTACTTTAGTATTTCACTACAGTACAGGTCGGAAAATATTTAAAAATTTAAACACATTAGTCTATATTTTCTCACATTGTGTCTTAATCCTATTAATTTACAGGAATAAAATCACAGAAACACTGACCTGAGTATCCCTAGTTTACAGTCTCCAGCAGAGAGCAGCTCCACTACTGAATCCAGCAGCTCATTGCTACTGAGGTCCAGCTCTTTCAAGAAGGAGATTTTAGTTTGTAGGGCTGATATAAGAGATTTGCAAGACTCTACACTGAAATTACAGATGGACAATCTGCAAAGGGATATTAACGAGCACAGTTCAGTCAGAAAATATGGAATTATACAGAAATAAATAGACAAAACACAACTTTGTCTTTGTATAATAAGAGACAGACAGGGTCATCAATGTCTAGTATAGTTGTCCTGGGTGTATTATTGTTGTTTTACCCAATTTATAGGACATTTTGTAATGTTATTTTCAGTTAGGTTGTTCAGATATGGGAACATATAATCTTTTCCATTAAAATATTCACCTTCTTTAGTGTTTTAAAGGTTGGGCTCAATGTATGAAATAACTGAATACCAAATATTGTACTGATACATATAAACTTTGTGGTCAGTTTAAAATGTACACTGTTTACTGTTCATACACTCACTGCAAACAGACTGATCTGCCAATCATGTGCACCATGCAAGTGTACTAGTAGCCCATTTATTGCTACATAATTTATCTGCCCCCTCTATTTTGTTCATCAGTAAAAAGGGTTAATCACTTAACTGGTTCTGAGAAGATATTATTTGGGTGAGGAGTAGGGCTGCAAAATTAGTCCAGTCACTGTCTTATCTACCACGCCATAATTATTTATTATTTTGCATACTTGCTATGAGTATGTGCATGAATCTCATTTTAGCTTTTCTAAAACACTTTACCTTAACAAAACTACAGACAAGTTTGTGATTACTATGAGTATCTGAGGTTTTTTTACTGTTTGTTACATAATGTCTTTTTGATATGAAGTAAATAATATTCACATTACTTTATAAAATCCATAAAAGAGTTGCATACATCTACGTTGCGGAAAAAGAATAGCTTTCTGAGATTTTCTGACCTGAGTATCTCCAATTTACAGGGTGAATGCATCAATCCAGCAGAAAGTGATGACATTCCTGAATCCTTCAGGTTATTTTTACTGACATCCAGTTCCTTCAGGGGCCAGGTTTCTGATTGTAAAGCTGATCCCAAGCTTTCACACGTATTCCTCCCAAGATTGCACCAGGCAAGTCTGCAAATTCAAATTACATATATGTAGTTTTGTAATTTACACACACACATGCACATACATGTTAATAAAACACAAACAAAGCATGTAACCCATGATATTTCACCTTTTTAAGCACACCTGACACTTATGTTGTCATTTACAATATTTTCCATGATTAGAAATTATACAATAATGAAATCAGACAACATGTGTTGACGTTCGTAAACCAGTCAATGGCTTGTAGAAAGAGAGTTTCACACGATTAAAATCCTGTTTGATGAGATCAAGAGGAGAATCTAAAAGAGAGATCCTAGAAGCCTGAAGGATCTGGAGTGATTCTTAATTGAGTTTCCTTGCATCATATTCCCAATATTCTTATCAAACATTATATGTTTATGTTAGCAAAGAAAGATTGCACACAATCCTAAATAAGGTGATTTTTTACCCATTTTCACCAGAAGTGACAGCGGTTATAAACATTCTGACCTGAGAATCTCCAGTTTACAGTGTGAACTTTTCAATCCAACAGACAGCTTTTCCACTCCAGCATCCTGCAATTTATTCTCACTAAGGTCCAGTTCTTTTAGGCAGGAGGTTTCTGTTTGTAAAACTGCCCCCAAAACATCACATGACTGGTAACTGAGTTTACACTCAGCAAGTCTGCAAAATGAGAATAAGGAAGCCTTATATCTTTCAGTACATTAAATAGAAGTTATGACAGTTACAAAGTGGTACTATCAAATTCCAGATGTCATGAACTTTTGAAATTCTGACCTGAGTATCTCCAGTTGACAGTGTGAACTCTTCAGTCCACTAGAGAGTTTCTCCAATCCTGAATCCTGCAGGTCAATGTTACTGAGGTCCAGCTGTCTCAAGGAGGAGTTTTCTGTTTCTAGAGCGGCACTCAATGTTTCAAGGGATTCTGCAGTGAGATTACAGCCAGCAAATCTACAGAACAGGGATGAAGTTAAATATATGAAGATTCATAAACTGTATTTGCATTCTCTCTGAAATGTTACCTTGACTGCTAAATAGGAAGCATAAGTTGTTATTGTCAACATCAAAGCACAAAATGCCAATATCAAGCCTCATTATCCAGTACAGGCATTTTAGTACTTAGATTACCTTTTATTTTTACTTATTATTGATGAGGGGTCTCAGACCAGTTTTGCCTTTTACGGCAATCCATTTAACATTTTGTTCAGTCTATAAAACAGAAAATATAATTAACATTAGCTGCATAAGAGTATGTTAAACACTCACTGAGCCTTTCTGCAGTTTGTGATCACTGGGATGAGTCTTCTGTTACCCTCTTCTCCTGTGTTATATTTCTTCAGCTCAAACTCTTTCCTTACATGCTCTGACTGGAGACGCATGTAGGTTATGACTGAGCACTGTGCAGGAGAAAGTTTCTTCTTTGAGAATTTATCTAGAATTAAAGAGAAACAATATAGCTTTAAGGCACCACCTACAGACATATAATAAAGAACAAATCTATCTATTCTTTTATCCCTAAGTAATTTCAGTGATGTTTTATATACAACATTTCTAAAGATAAAGGGAAAGTATGACTGATATTTTTCTCTCATCATCTTTGTCAGCTTTGTCTTCCAATGCCCTGGCCAGTGGACCTTGTGTCATCCTATGTCTTTTAATCTATTTTGTGGAGGTTTTGGCATGGTATTATTTGCATTTCCTGATTTCTATTAACATGACTGACCCCCCTTCTTTGTCTTTATATGTAATCATGTTTTTCAGTATCTGCTTAATTTTAATATCCCTTGCATGGACTTGGATACACTCATTCTTATGCTGAGTTTTCCAGCAAGCTGACACACCTCAACAACTCAGCAACAGTAATATCTAAAATTGGATTTTCATTAATTTTAATTTCATTAAAAGTGAGGAACTGCAATTACACCACATTTAATTATAATGTGTGTGTATCCAACAGGAATATAAAGTATGTTTCAGTTTATGCAAATCCAAATGTGTGACTTTTGATCTGAATTAAATATTTAGACTTCAGTTCTGTGCTGTCTTCAATTACACTTATATTTTTACTTCCTGACATGCGGCTGACAGTTAAACTGAGAGCTGATCCAAAAAAAGTGTTAGAAAAAAAAGTTTAAAATTTCATAGATAAGTTAGACTAACTAGTACCAATTGGTAAATAAATTGGTAAACTAGACTGAAATATAAAGGTACATCAGGTACATTCTAGTTTGCTACATATTAAAGGAAAGCAAATAAAAAAAAAAAAAAAAAAAAAAAAAAAAAAAAGAAAAAAAAAAAAAAAAAAAAAAAAATAAAAAAAAAACAACTAATACCAATAGCCAATTATTTGAACAGAAAAAAACCTTGGAAATTGGACTATAACATTAATTTCATACTGGTTGTTATGGTCAGAACATTTAATTGTTCATTTTGATCAATGCATTTTCAGTATTTTAGCATTTCCATGATAGATACAGTTAAATTAGATGATAAGTTACATAAATGATGCAACAAGAAAAATGAAATACTACCTTTTCTGGTGATTTAAATAAAAATGCACTTGTGATTTTAGTATATAAATAGGTTAAAGAAAAATAGGGACCATTATTTGAAGACTTTCAAAGGGAATTAAAAGGCAGAGAAATTAGTTATAAATATTTGCTGATCAATATTTACTGAAAGCCAGTGCTTTGCATGTGATCCTGCTAAAACTTAATTCTCACAGAATATGATGCTACATGACATGCTACATCATCTTTGTCATTTCTTTTTGTTCACACAATCCAAATATAGAACATTCCCTTTTCAACAGCTAGAAATTAAAAATAAAATGTACCTTTCAAGATGAAAGATGTTACAGCCATTATTATAACAGCAAACACTGAAATGCAGATGATGGCAATCTTCCAATCATGAAAGGGCTTTCCTGAAATACAAACTAGATAAAAATGCATAGCAGAGGAAAAAAATCCACTTTGTGATACATTAAAGACAACTACATAACTCAAGAATGTGTTAAAAAAAATAAATGAAATTTCTTCATAAAGTATATTATTAATGAAAAATTAACTCACACATGACATTGTTACACCACTCAGGGGTAGAGAACACATAACCATGCATTTATGCAACTGCATTGTTAATTTTATTTCAGATAATTAAATAATTAAATTATTTTGGATGATGTGTACTTTACTCAAGTATTACAGAAATTCAGCATGTACTTTTACATAATTACATTTCTAAGAAATTAAACATGCATTTTATTCTTTTTCTTTTAGACCTCCCTTCAAAGTACTTTTTAAAAACTTCAGTGGCTATAAAAAACATTTTTACCAGTTTACTTACTATTACCTAACAGATATGAACATAGTATCTCATATGTACCCACTTTTAACAAATCACTTACATACAATGTGTTAATAATATTAACTGGTTCATTTGCTACTTCATATGCATTGCTCAGTAGGTCAAAATGTAAAGACTACCAGTTTTAAATTTTTTTAATTAGTTTTAAAAAAAATTTGAATATGACAGATTTACTGGTCTGTGCGATGCAGCATGTAATCAGTTCTTCAACTTTTAACACTCACAGCTGCATGTAAAAAGTTCTTAAATTTTTAACACTCACAGCTGTTCTGCACTTTGTACTCTGACGCACTACATATTTGTAACACTGAAATAATTCACATGCAAGATTTAAAGGATATATCTAATTACAAAAATTTCCAATTGCACTTATTTCCACATGAGAATTCACCAGATCACCCCGACCTCACACCATTGTTTGAAGTAATTTAAATACTCAGTGAGATCCCTCTTTTTTAAATATTGAGTATGAAAAAACGTTCTTGTTGCAAATGAATAATTAATAAATAATAGTACAGTGAAATTGTGATTATTACCTCTTACTTCAACATAAATGATTACGTCATCTTTCAAGATAAAGGATCCAATGTAACACTTGTAAGCTCCTTCATCAGAAAGCTGTAATGCTGATAGTTTCAGTGAGGCATTTCCTTTCTTCAGTTCCTCTTTAAATAGAGAGGTTCGTCCTCTGTAAGACTCAGACTGATCATCATATATGTCATTGAAATCTTCATACAGATGCACTATTCTATCATTCAGATGAATTCTGGTCCACTCCACCACAATTTCCTCAACAAGGGTGCTGGGTTTGATAGAACAGGGCAGAACCAGATCTTCACCAACTTCAGCAACAAGAGGAGCAGCTGCACCAACGACCTTAAAGTTCTCTACATTTAACAACATCACAAAATTATAATAATGCAAAAAAGCTAAACAACAAATGTATGCTGTATATGCAAAATATGTACATATGTACACTGCTCTTGTTTTTTCCTTTTTTCACAAGGTAGTACACACATACCTGACATGATCTCCATAAAGCCAGAGAAAATCAGTAACATCACACAGAGAAACATCATCCTTGATAAACAGTTTGAATAGATTTTCCACTCTCTTTTCCTGAAATGTCAACAAACATTTCTCATTGGTTAACTGTTATGTAGTGGGTTGGCAGAGACCTTTTAATGGTGAATTACTAAAAACTAAATTACTACAATCTACTTTGAGGAAATTAGTACAGTAATGTCCAAAAAAGGACTATCCTTTTTTAAGTTATTAGTTTTCAGCATAACAAAAAAAACAAACAAAAACAGAAGAACATTAGAACAAATTTTAATTTAAATTCCAAAAAAGCAAACAGACATGAGATAATTATTTCAACATTGTGAGGAAATCCATTTTTCTGCCTGTATTACAGTTTTAGCTCCCAATACAACCGTTCATCTTCCTTTGTTTTTCCATTTTCACACTTGACCTGTTTTTGCAGTAAGAACAATTGGTTGAATTTACTAAAAATATTTGTATATATATATATATATATATATATATATATATATATATATATATATATATATATATATATATATATATATATATATGCTAGATTTGGCTTAAACTAGCTAACTTGTTCAACACTAGAACCCAATTTCAAATACTATAAAAATATTTGAAAAATTATTGGAAATAATTTTTGAAAAATAAGTGAAAAATAATTGGAAAATCTGAGAAAAGATCCTAAACACCCCGAATATACTTTTATCAAACAAGGTCTCAGGCTTGGGACAGTGTGTTTGTAATTTCATGTATTCGTTTTCTGTGATGAACGTTGGAAACAATGAAACATTAAAGACAATGAAACCCTTAAAGTCTAAATTATTTTGTTTCTATTTAAAGCATTTATACACTATACACAACTAGTATCAGACTCTTAGTAATCAGCACTTCATTAAGAGCTCATCATACATATTCATTATTATTAGAATCATTCCCAGAGAGCAGATCATCGGAGGATCATTCATTACACTAGCTGTACACAGTGTTGGGTAGTACTGGAATACGAAGAGACTTTGTGGGCTGGAATGCTAACTGAAATCTTCTGATCAGTAAAACTGGTTTATTTTAGCATGTATGATTTATTTTAGTTTCTTAATTATATAACTGATATAACCTACACAGATCTTCCCTGAATAACGCAGGGGTTCCCGATGAGACGGATCATCACTCAGCTACATCAAAACCAAACACTTTAAAAAAACTACATGACTAATAAAGAACAGAGTCCATACAGTGAACATTCCTACATTTATAAATAGGAGTTAATGTCCTACCTGTATATCTCTGGACACTGTGTGGTGTTTAACAGGTGGTTTCAGCTCTTGAATGATTGTAATGTCATCTGTTCTGCTGTTAAGAGTGGATGATGAAGTTACAGTGGGTGGAGTTCACTGAACAGCCTCACTAAAACAGGTTCAGTCTAAATCTCAGTAATGCAGTGGGTAAGAAAACACTCTACAGGTCATTTCACCTGCAGTCTCACTAAGAGACTACAGCTTTATCTTTATGACAAGCTAAAGTCCAGCAGGATGAACTCCATAGAAAGCTCCATAGAAATCTGAACTGCAGGGGTCCATATCATGTTCTCTCCAAGTTACAATTATTAAACACAAATGTACATGTGTCATTATGAGCTCTGGATAACTTAAAGTACCATCAGGAACTATTATCAGATTATTTCAATCTCTAGTCTCTACATACAATGTTCAATAGACTACTGAACACTATAACTATAACTGAACCATTTTAATTATGTCATGTGTTTTTTTAGTTTTGTTTTACAGGGTATTTTTGATTATGTAGTATTTCAAATAGTGAAAAAATAATCAGGTATTAAAAATTGTGATCAGAAACTCAAAGAAATTACTTAACTTGTATGTCTATAAACAGCTCATTTACTCTGACTGACTCTGAGTACTTTATTAATATTTAATAATATTATCATTTATAATATTATATAAGTTACCTTTAAAGTAAATTATCAGTACAGTAACAGCACTCTTGGTTTAAGTTCTTATACTCCTGCTCAGTAGTAATGGGTTACCATGCTTTTCACTTTATGATAGTGTTAAGATAATTATTAACTCATAATGAAGAACACAGTAACACCTTATTCACAGTCTAACATTAAGAAATTCTAATGAAATAATAAAAGGAGACAGAGAGAGAGAGAGAGAGAGAGAGAGAGAGAGAGAGAGAGAAAGACGTGAGTGTGTTTGTTACCACTAGAGAGCATCACTGGGTAGTGTGAGAGAAACACAGAAATAAAACTGAAAGTAACTTTAAGCTGCAGAAATTTTGTTTTATTTTGAGAGCACTGCAAAATCCGCCGTGCAATTCAGTTGTGTAAAATCCAGACAGATTAAACAGAGCAGTAGACCAGTTCATACCATAACTGATTTTAATGGAGCTGTATGGGATGACATGTTGCTGCTCCACAGGATTCTCTTGTACTACATGTTATGGGTTCCGGGCGTGAGACCTGTGAGACAGATAAAAACCCTGGAAAACAGGGTAGAAATGTTGAGACAGAACAATGTGGCTTGCTTTCACGAATGCCTCTCTGGTCTGAATTTATTCATAAAATTATTCTTTTCATAAAGGAATCTTTTTGCTTTGTTTTGTTCTTTGTCCATTGCAATAGTGTCTTCAAGACAGAAAAAATACAAAAATTCAATAAATATATTCACAGCAAATCCATCAGTAATAGAACGAAAATAAAGTACAAATGTAGCTGCGAGCGGCAGTTTGGGTCCTAGCACGTATCATAAGGTGTAGGCCCTTATATCATAAGGTGCTATAGTGGCACATAGAGGTAAGATTAAAGACTTTAGATTATTTCATAAAGTAAGTGATTAGATTATTGATCATTTGTCATAAATAATGAGCAGTCTTCATATTGTACAGGCTGAGGCTTATGTGTACAGATAATTAGAGCATGGATTAAAGTGTCAGAGATCATTTATATACGTACATGCTGTTATACGACACACAAGTCAGTTTCTGAAACAGCTGTATGTGCAGGGCTGTTTGGTTCTTAAAAGTATAACCCTTAGATCTGCATGGCATTGTTAGACCCAGTGCACACATATGGGGCTACTGTGACAGAGAGAAGTGAAGTTAAAGCAGTTAGCTGTAGTGTTTAAATGAACAGATCAAAATACCAAAGGAGAAGTGCATTTTCTGACAACAAGTAATTACAAAGTTGTACAGGACTGAGAGCTGAATCAAGTGACACCATAAGTTCATCTATAAAGTGTGTAATAACATAGTAATAAGCTTTGTAATAAATTTGCACCAATATCTGTATACCTCATCAGAGCCTTAGTTCCTACATGCCTATTAAATATTGAGTTGATCTGAGTGAAGGCTGAGGAGTTATAGCAATATAGCTATAAAAGCCAAGGCAGACGTGTTTGATTTATGTATAGAAGACATGCTAAGTAAAAAAGTCAACATTTTTAAAAAAATTATTTACCTAGAGACTCCACAGGGTAATACTAACCAATTTTGAAAAGTTAGGATTAAAATCCAGAGACTAGTTCGAAAAGTGCAGTTCACAAACAGTTAAAGATGGCACAAAAAGAGTAAAAAATTTTAATGCACTTGTATTTGCAAAATTGCTCAGAATTCTGCACTGCATTAAGATAAATAAATATTTTGACCACAAGTAGAAATGTGTGTAAGTAATGTGTAATAAACACTTTATTTTTATGAATAGCGCCCCCATGTGGCCAAAGCAGACGAAACTTCACTGGTTCACCATTTAAATTTTATGATGATTGGTTAATGTTAAGCCTGTCAAATGCCTACTGACAGCTGATTGGCTAATGGCATCCATAAATTTTGATGTATCAAATCATGCTTGAAGATTCTCTTATAGATTGTCTCCAAGATAAAGCGTGCAAAATTTCAGCTCGATCAGACTTACAGTTGCTGAGAAACAGTTCTGTAGCTTTTAAAGCGCCCCTATCGATGTAAATGCACCAAATTTGATAGGTGTCAAGCCATCCCAGGAAGGGCACTCCTGGGACACTTCCCATGCCGGCCACCAGAGATCCAACTCACCGGAGTTCTGAGGCTTTCACGTGGGCTCCCTCTCACCTAGCCCCTCCCGCACCTGTCCTCTCACCTGCTGCTCATCCCAATTAATTATCCTTCCCTTTAAGTTGGCCTTCCGATCTCTAGGTGTTTGTGGAGCATTAAACCACCATACTGGCTTCTGTGAGCGATTCGGTGTTAACTTCTGTTTGTTGTTGTTGTTTCAGACTACTCCCTCAGTTCCTGGTCCTTGAATTCTCTGGCTCTTAGTTTGGTGTTTTGGAGATCTTCTGAGCGTTTTCCTTTTTGAGTCTTTTTGCTTTGGACATCTTCTGGGCGTTACTGTCTTTGGACCCTTTCTGTTTGTGCATTTGCTGCTGCATAATTGGTACAATAAAGCCTACCATGGATCCGACACCTGCGTCTGGCCTGCCTACGTTACAATAGGTCAACTCAGAATCTAGTCCTAAACAATTTTCCAAAGTTTCAAATTTGTTGAATGAAGTATTTTTGAGTTACAGAATTTTTAATTAATTATGTATTTTCTAGAAATGGTTAAATTGCATATGGCGGCCATTTTGTTTACAAAAGTGGACATGTTTTTAATAATTATTGAGATTCAGTGTCTGGAGGATTTTTTGAGATTTTTTTTGAATATTTGGGCTTAAACCCTAAGACCCTAGTTTGCAAAATATTGTTTTGCATATTATGCTAATTAGAAAAAGATCTAAGTAGGCAGAGCTTAATGGCCCAAATTACAAAGTGATTGGTTTTGACCCAAGAAATCTGAGAAAAATGTCATTCTGTCTGGCAAAATTTTGGTTTAGGAGTTATAAGTCAAAACGTATTTTGGTTTGCTGTAGTGCCATATGGAGTCATTTCACCCCTACTCTACCATCATACCAAATTTGGTGTCTCTAGGCCTTACGGTCTTTGCTCCACAATATGTTTCAGCTGAGAAAAAGAAGGAGAAGAAGAAGAACAAGAAGAAGAAGAAAAAAACGGACAAATACAATAGAGTCCCTGCACTACGTTAACTTCTAAGATTCTCTCTCTCACAGAGTATAATACCAACTGAACACCTCTATCCAAGCTATATGACTGCATGCTACCGTCCCATTTAGGCACTTCTGTTTTAGTCTACAGCAGCTAACAGTGTCGTGAGTTCACATTTTGTTCTCAGTAAGAAGACATACATTGCACAACTGAATATTTAAAACAATGAAGTTACTAAGGATAAGGTATGTAATCTTTAGCTATGCATTTATTAATTATTATGTTTTCACCAGAGACCAACATACAGAGGAGGCTAGCTTACTAACAGCTTAACTCAATGAGGGAAACTTAACTCTGTAGTGCTTTTAAATACCTTTCAACAATAACTTTATACCATAGATAAATACCCTTAACACGGTAAACAAATAGAACAACATTTTTTGTCTTAAAACTAAGTATTACTGTACAACAGGGAGCTTGGCTTGGCTGTTGAAAAACATCCAGAGTGACCGCAATTTTACAAACTCGGATCTGCACATCCACCCCTTCACACTATAATTAACCTCTACTGAGTGTACACGCAAACACGAATGTACAACTATGTATTCATAAACTGTTAGAAACACTTCTGTCTGATTTTTGTGTTTTAAACACCAAACTCACCTGCAAAACAGGGAAGAAATGATGAGACAGAAAGACGTGGCTTGCTTTCACGAATGCCTCTCTGGTCTGAGAGCAAATTTAGAGACTACCATAGATAACCGCAGCAAGGTCAGCGCCCTGCCCCCTACTGGTAACAGATGAGAATAACAGGCTTGTTGGCCTTTGGAGAGAAAGTTTCCCATAACAGGTGCATTGAGGAGAAGGTTAAATGGCAGAATTAATTACATTACATTATTAAAATAAATAAAAAAGAAACTTGTGTGTGGTGTGTTGCGAGAGATCCTTAGTACTTTAAGGCTCTGTAGGTTGATCTACACTGCGCTGTCCAGTAGATCTCTGTCCAGTGGATTGCGCTAGTACACCTGGTGTGAACTGGTCAAAATATTTCAGTGTACTTTAATCTAAACATACAGCAAGATTAGAGTACAGTACTAAACCGCACCACTGGTTTACAGAAAATAGATCTTTACCATCTCATATTTAGGATTGAACATCTCTTTAAATAAAGAACAATACAGCACAGCCAATCAGAACAGAGCTCATTTACATATATCAGTCTTAAAGGCTAATATAAACAGTAATATAAACAGTCTGTTTAACTGTAAGAGATAAAGAGAGTTTATAAAATCACCAAATTAATTATTTACATTTTTATCATCTTACAGAATCAATATTTAAAAAAACCACATGAACACTATAAAGAGAGAGAGAGAGAGAGAGAGAGAGAGAGGGGGGGGGGTGGGAGAGAGGGAGGGAGGAAGGGGGAAAGAGAGAGAGAGAGAGAGAGAGAGAGAGAGAGAGAGAGAGAGAGAGAGAGAGAGAGGAGGTTATTCACACAGGAGGTGATTCTCTCACACACACTGAGGAGTCAGAACCAAATGCAAACCCAGTGTAGAGTGGTTCGGTGAATGAGGTGTAGAAGGTGTGGAGGTGAGTCAGTGTGTGTGGATCAGAGGAGACTCTGTAGAAGGACAGAGTGCCGGCCGGACAGTCCACATACACTCCTACTGTCTTACAGCCGGAGGGAGGAACAGAGACAGCAGTGCTGATATAATTGTGACGGACAGAGTAACTCTTATTAGTGCAGTCCAGTCTCCAGGACTTTACATTCTCTCCAAACCTGCAGTCAGTACCGTCTCCTTTCCTGCCGATTGATTTATATGACACTGATATATAAACATATCCGCTCCACTCAGCCTCCCAGTAACAGCGTCCAGTCAGACTCTCTCTACTCAGAACCTGCCACCACTCATCAAATCTCTCTGGATGATCAGGATACGACCGATCCTCTCCCACATTCTCCACCTTCCTGTTCCCATCAGACAGAGAGAGAGATCTGTGTGCTGTGTTTGGATCCAGAGTGACCTCGCAGGAATCTGCACACAAGGAGAGAGAGAGAGAGAGAGAGAGTGAGAGACAGAGAGAATGAGAGAGAGAATGAGAGAGAATTAGAGAGAGAGACAGAGAGAAAAAGAGAGAGAGAGAGAGAGAGAGAGTGAGAGACAGAGAGAGAGAGAGGGAGAGATGCCAGTAAAGTTATAGATGTTATATAAACTAGAATGCATTTCCTGAAGTTGCGCAGTGTGCTAAGTGAGGAACAAGGGATGAGTAAACAAGTGCAGGTCGGTATGACTATTGATTAGCGTTTTGGGGCCTGCCTTTGGCCTGCTCTATAACCCCACTGACCTACAGTCACTAACACTCTACAGATTCGACATTCACCTCCTGCTCCATGACCGCAGTGACCTATTGTCACTAACACTCTACAGACTCCACATTCACCTCCTGCTCCATGACCCCACTGACCTACAGTCACTAACACTCTACAGACTCCACATTCACCTCCTGCTCCATGACCACACTGACCTACAGTCACTAACACTCTACAGACTCCACATTCACCTCCTGCTCCATGACCACACTGACCTACAGTCACTAACACTCTACAGGCTCCACATTCACCTCCTGCTCCATGAACGCATTGACCTACAGTCACTAACACTCTACAGACTCCACATTCACCTCCTGCTCCATAACCCCACTGACCTACAGTCACTAACACTCTACAGACTGCACATTCACCTCCTGCTGCATGACCCCACTGACCTACAGTCACTAACACTCTACAGACTCCAGATTCACCTCCTGCTCCATTACCCCACTGACCTACAGTCACTAACATTCTACATGCTCCACATTCACCTCCTGTTCCATGACTGCACTGACCTACAGTCACTAAAACTCTACATACTCCACATTCACCTCCTGCTCCACGATCTCACTGACCTACAGTCACTAACACTCTACAGGCTCCACATTCACCTCCTGTTCCATGACTACACTGACCTACAGTCACTAACACTCTACATACTCCGCATTCACCTCCTGCTCCACGATCTCACTGACCTACAGTCACTAACACTCTACAGGCTCCACATTCACCTCCTGTTTCATGACAGCACTGACCTACAGTCACTAACACTCTACAGACTCCACATTCACCTACTGATGTATGACTAACATACAGTCACTAACACTCTACAGACTCCACATTCACCTCCTGTTTCATGACAGCACTGACCTACAGTCACTAACACTCTACAGACTCCACATTCACCTACTGATGTATGACTGACATACAGTCACTAACACTCTACAGACTTCACATTCACCTCCTGCTCCATGACCCCACTGACCTACAGTCACTAACACTCTACAGGCTCCACATTCACCTACTGATGTATGACTGACCTACAGTCACTAACACTCTACAGACTCCACATTCACCTCCTGCTCCATGACCGCACTGACCTACAGTCACTAACACTCTACAGACTCCACATTCACCTCCTGCTCCATGACTGCACTGACCTACAGTCACTAACACTCTACAGGCTCCACATTCACCTACTGATGTATGACTGACCTACAGTCACTAACACTCTACAGACTCCACATTCACCTCCTGCTCCATGACTGCACTGACCTACAGCCACTAACATTCTACAGGCTCCACATTCACCTCCTGTTCCATGACTGCACTGACCTACAGTCACTAACACTCTACATACTCCGCATTCATCTCCTGCTCCACGTTCTCACTGACCTACAGTCACTAACGCTCTACAGGCTACACATTCACCTCCTGCTCCATGACTGCACTTACCTACAATCACTAAAACTCTAAAGACTCCACATTCACCTCCTGTTTCATGACAGCACTGACCTACAGTCACTAACACTCTACAGGCTCCACATTCACCTACTGATGTATGACTGACCTACAGTCACTAACACTCTACAGACTCCACATTCACCTCCTGCTTCATGACTGCACTGACCTACAGCCACTAACATTCTACAGGCTCCACATTCACCTTCTGTTCCATGACTGCACTGACCTACAGTCACTAACACTCTACATACTCCGCATTCACCTCCTGCTCCACGTTCTCACTGACCTACAGTCACTAACGCTCTACAGGCTCCATATTCACCTCCTGCTCCATGACTGCACTTACCTACAATCACTAACACTCTACAGACTCCACATTCACCTCCTGTTTCATGAAAGCACTGACCTACAGTCACTAACACTCTACAGACTCCAGATTCACCTCCTGCTCCATGACCGCACTAACTTACGGTCACTAACACTCTACAGACTCCACATTCACCTACTGCTCCATGACCGCACTGACCTATAGTCACTAACACTCTACAGACTCCACATTCACCTCCTGCTACATGAGCGCACTGACCTACAGTCACTAACACTCTACAGACTCCACATTCACCTCCTGCTCCATGACCGCACTGATCTATAGTCACTAACACTCTACAGGCTCCACATTCACCTCCTGCTCCATGACCACACTGACCTACAGTCACTAACACTCTACAGACTCCACATTCACCTCCTGCTCCATGACCACACTGACCTACAGTCACTAACACTCTACAGACTCCACATTCACCTCCTGCTCCATGACTGCACTGACCTACAGTCACTAACACTCTACAGACTCCAGATTCACCTCCTGCTCCATTACCCCACTGACCTACAGTCACTAACATTCTACATGCTCCACATTCACCTCCTGTTCCATGACTGCACTGACCTACAGTCACTAACACTCTACAGACTCCACATTCACCTCCTGCTCCACGATCTCACTGACCTACAGTCACTAACACTCTACAGGCTCCGCATTCACCTCCTGCTCCACGATCTCACTGACCTACAGTCACTAACACTCTACAGGCTCCGCATTCACCTCCTGCTCCACGATCTCACTGACCTACAGTCACTAACACTCTACAGGCTCCACATTCACCTCCTTTTTCATGACAGCACTGACCTACAGTCACTAACACTCTACAGACTCCACATTCACCTATTGATGTATGACTAACATACAGTCACTAACACTCTACAGACTCCACATTCACCTCCTGTTTCATGACAGCACTGACCTACAGTCACTAACACTCTACAGACTCCACATTCACCTACTGATGTATGACTGACCTACAGTCACTAACACTCTACAGACTTCACA